>JAXGGA010003446.1:0-102418 GCA_038373865.1 Uloborus plumipes
CTTGACATTTCAACCAGAATGTCAAATTATGGCTAGGTTGTCGAACTTAAAAATTGAACAACAATATGCGTTTTCTCAGAGTTGTATAATAAACAATATTTCGGGGTAAAAGTCGAGAAAAAGTAAAAATTAATGCTAAAATCTTTGGTAACAGACTTGACAAAGAAAAAAAATACGCACCTGGAAGAAATCTTGTGCGAAACGCCACAGCAATACTTCTCGACTGAGGAAAACAAAATGGTACGAAATAGTTACGTCACTAGTTTGTTAAGTTAACTGAATACGTGTTACCATCTTTTGACTGCAATAAATACCTTTTTTAGCTAAAATAATCTTTGGGTAACGGACTTGACAAGAACTGCCGGACAAAATATATTCATACATTTCTTAATGAAAAAAAATTACTATTGTCAATATTTATTATGAATATCATACACTAATAGTCAATATATAAAAATAATTTGTTGTATATACTTTTTTATACAATTAAGTATATAAAAAAATAGTTGAACTTGCGAAAATTGGAAATGAACAAGCGTTTTTGCCTTGATTCTCATTTTTAACGACTTATATAAAAATAAATAAATAAATGTTAATGATTTTTTGAGTGACAGACTTTTTTTGGGGGTATTTCTTACAGAAAATAATTGTTCGCATTGAATTTCAAATATATAAGTTATGCTTCAAAATCGTCATTTTAACCTCCGGACAGCAAATGTAAGCAAATTTTGAAAATGACCCATATCAATTGAAGAACGTTTGGGGCTGCAATAAATTAAAACTGGGTCATTTTGAAAAAAAAAAAAGATTTAACTTTTCAACTAACTGGAATTATTAACAGTAAAGAACATGCAACAATTCAAGAAACTTTTTTTGCAAAGATACTTGATTCTGGGGCCTCGGTGGTACAGTGTATTTGCGCGTCTTTCTCGTAATCCCGAGGCTGCGGGTTCGATTCCCACTCTCGGTCTGGTTATAACTTTCTTCGCGGTGCTGTAAATTCTGTCCTTATCTTTCCTGTGTTTGCCTGGTGGCAAGGCGCATAGTACGCAGTTTTCATGCATGTTGAAGATGATTCGCTTCTAAATAAAGAATAAAGAAAACTTGATTTTTCTCAGTTGGTACAATACAAAATGTTGCCCGGAAATGTTCCGCTACGTTTCGGAAAATTTTACAAGGTAGTAAAAGCTAATGTACCTGGTTAAAATTAATTTTAACTCTCAAACTAAACTATTACGCTTTTAACTATACCTAACATCTTTCTGGAGGAAAATTTTACGCATCAGAAGATATAATGCAAAGTTGTTCTTGGAACAAAAGAGAGAGAGCTAAGTATATCATTTGAAGTGAAATAATAGCTTCTTAAGTGTTTGTTCATGCTTCTGTACTGGAAGCGAAACAATTAACTATAATTTTCAGATAATTTAACTTGTAAGATTATAAAACTGAGTTTTATTCCGCACTTAAACGATTCCCTTGATACCTTTAAAATGTAATTTGAGTCAATTGTTTCGCAGATAATGGGCTTTTTATGAGTAATAAAAATGCCGTTTTAATTGGTATGGCAAATAAGTTTTCTGTTAGCTATTGCAATATTTAAAGCATTTGACATTTAGGTTTAAAATGTTTTGTTATATTCATTGTATTTTTCCCCTTTTTACGGCAAATGCAAAATCTTAAAAAACTACTGTTTTTTGGTATAGTTGATGTCCGCTTTGCCCAGTTTCGAAAAATTTCCAAAATATCACTGATTATTTCAATACAACATCCCATGATGTCATAGCTTTCCACCAGTTTCGTGTGAAAATTAAGTGTACTTGAGAAAGAGATTCCTAAATTGCAAAAAGTCTCACTATTGTCAAAAATATTTTAGTTACCAGCGTCAAACTACTCTTGGCGTTTTTATTAATCGTTCCATTTTAACAACTGTCCTTTCATAATGATTAATTCCCAAATAAGGGCCTTTGAATTTTTTAGCTTTGCGAGAAAAACAAGCAAATAAAATTCTAGACGTTAGTTTCGATATTCAGCATTAATTTCAAGTAAGGCTCATATAAGAGGGGAGCTGACTCATCCGACATTTTGGTTCCAAAACGGTAGGCGTGGAACCATTGGTATCTGTACTTAAGTCGCATTGAAGAAAAGTGGAAGCTAAGCTTGAACTGTAGCTGCATAGATGATATTTGACTATTTTTGTCCATATGACAAAAACATTCCATAAACTCAAGCTTAAAACACTAAAAAAATGATTTTTTTTTTTTTTTCAATTACTGATTTATATGTCTAAAACTTTGTGTACTTGTATCATTTTAAATTAAAAACACATTTTAACACAATTCCAAAATGCTCCATGCGTCACAATTTATTTTCAAGCTTTGAATTTCCACTTAATTTCCAATCATTAGGCCATGATTGCATAAATATATGCATTACATGCAATGTTTTTTGGGGTAGTTTATAAAATATGGCTGAAAATGAAAATTTATATGAATTTTTTAGATGAAATTTTTTATTTTCAGCCATCTTTTATAAACTATCTCATAAACATTGCATGTAATGCATAGATGTATGCAATCATGCCTGAAAATTAAGTAGGAATTCAAAGTTTGAAAAAGATTGTGACGCATGGAGCATTTTGAGATTTTGTTAATTTTTTTTTCAATTTAAAATTTCAAAAAAAGTATTCATTGTGTTTGCACAAATTTGTTTTTTTATGCTTTTAGATATAGTAAATATACAATAATACAAGTACACAAAGTTTCAGACATATAGATCAATAATTGAAATAAATCATTTTTTGTGTCCACTGTAACCCTAATTTAATAATAGCTTATGGTCTAAAATGGTCTAACATAAATCAAGCAATACATCTGAAGTTTAGACACCAGTTTCTTCAACGCGATTTTTGTACACATACTAGTGTACACCACGTGAACACTTTTGAAACCAAATTATCAGGAAAGTCAGTCCAGGGCCTCGCACTATACCGACTATACTAGGAGAGCTTATTCATCCGCCATTTTGATACGACTCATGTTAGTTGAAGTAGGAGTAATTTTTTTATCTTCTAACTAAAAATAAATTTCGTTTTGACAAAAAACGCATCTTTTCGGGGTTTTTTTGGGGGGGGGGGGGTTATAAAAATGTTTGTACAGCTTACGTCTTTTATTTAAAAAGCACACTAAATATTCCTGGAAATTTGTTGTAATAATTACTTGCACCCATGTCGACAATACTTTTTACCATAAAATTTTATTTTACTATTTTACATTTAAAAAGCTGAAAAGATAATTAATTGAGGTTGTGTTTGATCATTTTTCTGATATGAAGCTTAACTCTGGCCTATTGCCGTAACAGAAATAGGGCAATTTGCCGTAATTCTTTCTCCGTACTTTAAGCCGCCCATCTTACAATAAGATTTACCTTAAAATTTTGAACCTGAACTAAATGACTCACATTACAAATTATCCTGAAATTTGACAGTTATATTTCCTTTTTACTTTCAATAAAATTAAATTTTGTTTTAACACAGAACATATCCTTTCTGAGTTTCTTTTTTTCTTCCCTTCAGTCAAGAATCCTTTTCCTCAGTCTCATTATTTGTTTCAGACTTCTTAAGACTCTTTCGATAAGATTTGATTCCTACGGAAGGAGCCTTGTTAGCTGCAGATGAATTGTTTTCTTTGTTACTTCTACTTAAGTATAATCCTGTTATTATAGGAGTATTCCGTTATACTTATTTTAAAGCTAATGATTGGCTTATAAGAAAATGCTGATTGCTAGATATTCATTTCACTATTGAAAAGTTAGTTCATCTAAAGTATTTACTCAATTTGGGATGCCCCTGTATGTGCTAAAGAAGGTAGATTTGCTCTGGGATGTATCTAAGAAAAATATTTTACTTTAAAACATGCGAAAAAGTTCAAACTTATTTATCTTGTCATTTTTAACAGTTACAACTTTTTATACGGAAATTGGTCTTCCAGTAGAACTATTTTCATAATAAAATTGAGCCTTATTCCCATCAGTGCTTTAATGTGAATTTGTCTTTTCAAAATCAAACTATTTTAAAGAACTGCTCGAAACTACACTGTAAGAAAATTCCGAAAGCTTCCGGATCATTTTTGGGTTAAGCTCCAGAATTTTCTGGATTTCCATCTATTTTCTGTGAACATCCAGTTTCTTCACGAAAAAATTTTCCTGAATTGTCACAATTTGAATGAGTACAGAGTTTTCTCATAGTCGTGAAAAATATTTATAGCCACCATTTGGAAGTTTTGACTGCGCCACAAATATAAGCACATTTACGCTCTGGATAATGTAGCTGTAAAAGAATCGAAAGCTGTTCAGCAATTTGCTTGCATTGCTGCATTAGCTTTGGCCATATTTACTAAACGGCTACAAAGCCGTCCTGGTACCATGAGCCTAAGCTTTATTCGAAAGTTTCCGGAGTATTTCGGGAATCTGACTAACGTTAATTGGAAAAATTTCCGCATTTTTCAGGAAAGTTGCTAACTTTTAACGGGAAATCTTCATGATTTTCCCAGACACATTTCAGGCAGTAGTTAGGCATATCAGATACCCATTATTTTGGAATATTTTCCATTCTTTCTCACAGTGTATTAGCACTAAAATTAAACCTTATCTTGGAAAAACCAGAACAAACCTCCATGTGAAGTTTTTTTTTTTTTTTTTCTCTTTTTTTCAATTTACAAGATTATTTTTTTAAAAACTTTTTTGCTGTTTTATGAGACTGTAGTATGTTTTGATAAAATAAACTTCACAAAGTTGTAAACACCATTTTATTCTTATCTCTTCTCATTCCATTCCATAACATTTTCGCGATCTCGTTTTTCGTCACCAAGGGCAACCAACTAGAAGAAGTAGGAGTCATTATTATGGCACAATACTAGCGCCAGTAGATGGGAGGAGAGACTTTAATGCACTCTACACCCCCCACACAAGATTGATGTGTCACCCTGAAACTCAATCTTAAATAAGGCGAGAGAGTGCGTCTGCGTGAGGCATTTTTGACCCAGGACAGTGGTTGATGTTAATATTAAATTTTTGAAGGGCGAAAGCCCACCTCTGCAATCTCGAAGATTGAGGAGCACTTCTTGTCAAGTATGGCAAAGGATTATGATCAGTATAAAATTCTATTTCACTACCAAATACCCATACTTCAAATTTTTTTAAACTCCATACAATAGCAAATGCCTCACGTTCTATTGTTGACCAAGCTTGCTGAGCCTTGGTCAGCTTTTGACTCACATAAGCAATAGGATAACACTTATCATTTCGCTTTTGTGAAAGGCAAGCAGCCACGCCAATCTGAGACGCATCCGAATGAATAATAAATGGCTTATTAGGAACAGGGGAATAAAGGGAGGGGGCTTCCACCAGGGCCCTTTTCAATAGAGCAAAAGTGGAATTATGTTCTTCAGTCCATGGAATAGGGTCAGGAACTCTTTTTTTGGTGAGCTCTGTCAGCGGGTACACAAGCTCGGAATACTTTGGGATGTACTCCCGGTAATAGTTGCAAAGTCCAAGGACACTTCGAAGTTCCTTCTTTGTCGTAGGTCGAGCTAAACCTTTTATTGCCTCAGTTTTTACAGGATCTGGCTGATGCTTCCCAGAACCAATTACGTGTCCTAAGTATCTAATCTGCGTTTTAATGAAAGCACACTTCTTGAGATTTACTGTGAAGTTAAGTTCATCAAGCTTTGTGAGGATTAAATTCAAATGAACAAGATGCTCATTCCAATCTTTGGAGAAAACAGCAATATCGTCAATGTAGGCACGTGAGAATTCCCTATAACAATACAATGCTTTGTTCATTTCCCGCTGAAATGTAGCAGACGCATTTTTTAGACCGAAGCTCATAACTTTGAACCGATATTGCTGTCTGTGAGTTTTAAATGAAGTCAGATTTCTGCTATCTTCGTCCATAGGAATAGCCCAGTATCCTTTAAGTAAGTCGAGTGTTGTAATAACGTTGGCACTCCCAATAGACTGAATTAATTCAGTTGCATCTTCCATGGGAAAGTCATCTGACAATGTCACCGAATTGAGCGCTCTGTAATCGACACAAAGTCGCATGCTTCCATCTTTCTTGTTGACACAAACAATCGGATAAGCAATTTCAGCATCACTTTCCTCAATCAAATCAAGTCTTATTAGTTCTTCAATCTGCTCGTCTACTTTTACTTTCAGTGATTCTGGAATTCGATATACAAATGGTTTCTTTCTTTCTACATTTGGCTTCAAACGTATCTTATGTGCACCTACTTTAGCTATTTTCACATTCCCAGTAAAGACAGACTGATGCTCCATCAGTAGATTTAACAGCTGTTCCTTTTCTACACCATCCAAATGATTCAAATCTGCTTCGTCGATAATTTTTTTAGCTGTAGAACTTGATAAGCTAGGTGTTGGGTGTATCTCTCCGAATTCGAGCTCATCTTCAAAGATTACTCCAATCGCAAGAGCACGAGGGTAGTACTTCCTTATTTTATTGACGTGAACGTGTCTCACACTTCCGTCCGGTAATTTAACTTTGTAAGAATGAGGAGGGTAGTATTCAACTATTTCCCCTGGTCCGGTCCAACGGGTGTAAATCTTATTACTGCTGTCAGGAATAAGCAAAACAACTTTTTCTCCCAGGTTGAAATGCCTTACTGACGACTTTCTGTTAAAATAATCTGCGTAAGCCTTTTGTTTTTGGGCAGCAGTCAATGATGCACTTTCTGCAGCTTTCTCCATTTTAATTTTCATTTCTTGGAGATACTCGGCAACTGATTGGGAAATGTTTGTTGGAAGATGTATTTCGCCTGCCCATGACGACTTGAGTATGGATAAAGGACCTCTAGCTTCTCTACCGTAGAGTAGTTTAAATGGCGATACGCCTGTAGTAGTATTTGGGACTTCACGATAAGCAAATAAGAGGAAAGGCAGTTGACGATCCCAATTTCTACGATCTTCACGGATGACATGATGAAGCATATCTTTCAACACTCTATTCCACCGTTCAACTAATCCATTGCTGGCTGGATAGCCTGGGCATGAAAATCTGGGACTACACCCAATTCGTTTCATGAATTCCTCAGTAAGAGCGGATTTGAAATTTGTTGCTTGATCGCTGGCAATTATGTTTGGTATTCCGGTCCTTGAAAATATCTGCAGTAACTCGTCACATGCAGACTTGGCTGTAAGGGTCCGCAGCGGAACTGCTTCAGGCCAACGAGTATGTTGATCCATCATAGTCAAAACATATTTATGTCCTCTGCTAGAAGGAGGATCAATCGGTCCAATGACATCAATGTTAACTACTTCAAAGGGTAGCTCGGGACGACCAACTGGTGTTATTGGTGCCCTATCTCCAATTTTTCTGCTTTCCGAAGCTGACACCCTTCGCATGTCTGGACAAAAGTAGCAATTTCACTAGACATATTAGGCCAAAAGAAATTATACCTAATCCTTTCTTTGGTTTTCTTAACCCCCATATGTCCTCCGAAAACAGACTCATGAGCTAATTTCAAAACCACGCCCACTTTACATCGCGGTAACACTAGCTGCAATACTGGTTCACCAAGAATTTTATCCTTATGATAAATTAAGTCCTCGATTAGTGTAAAATTACCTTTGTTAAGCTTTAATTCGTCGCGAATCTTCACAAGAGAGCTACAATTATTCTGCTCATACTTCAATTTATTTCTATCCAAGTTCAAATTAAAGTCATCTGAGCCATCCTCAACACTAAACGTATTACTAATTTCCTCTTCTTCCTTTAGAGTTACTTCCACTTTTTCCTCTTCAAATTGCAAGCGTTGTAAGTCTTCTGCTTCCCCGGAAAGAAAGTTTTCCTCAGATGATGTGGGTTCGCTATTAATGGAACATAATGACTCATACAAAGAAGGTGGCATTAGCGCTTGCACATTTAATTTATCTGTGGTTGCAATTACGCATTCCATTGGGTGGTTCAAGAAGGAATCTTTTGTGAGAGTGACAACTGATTTTATTAATCGAGCCTCTACTTTTTCACCGAAAGCTGAACTCAAATAAATCGAACCGAATTCGTCATTACAAGTGTCAGAAAATATGTTAGAATTGCACACGAAAATTTGTGATCCAGAATCAAGTATACAATTTACTTCTTTCCCGTTAACGTAAACTGAAACGTACTTCAGAGGTTGAAGGGCAACTGGTGATTTTAAATATTCGGAATTTACTTTGGCTATTATTGAATCTTCCTTTCCCAATGAAGAGTACTTTTTCGCACAGTCCCGAGCTAAATGATTTTCCCCACAGATATAGCATTCTATTTTTCTGTTTTCTTCACGTCTCACTTGATTATGGGCCTGTCTAGGGATATTTCGTTGGTGATTTTGATTGTTAGAAGCTCTATAATTTGAATATACCTCAGAAAATGACTTTCCTTTTGAAGCAAAAAACATGTCGCATTCTCTTGCCATTTTAATAGGTTTGAACCAACTTTCTTCCTGCTTTATATTTATATGAATGGCGGTTTCCTGATCAAGTGTTTGATATAATTTATCACTGACAATTAATTCCTTTAAAGAATCAAAATCATTAACGTTTCTTAAATTACAATACTGATCCCAACTAGTCGCAAGTCGCGAAGCAAATTGAACATGGGTCTCATCTTGCATGCGTCTTGCCCTTTGATAGTTCTGTAAGCAAATTAAGGGAGTTGGTTCAAATTCTCTCAGAACCATATTTTTTAATTTATTATAATCATTTATTTCCTCATCTTTTATATAAACTAAAATATTTGCTGCCTTTTCTCCCAGTAAATTTAAAAGAATTTCTCCTTTAAATTCGTCCGGAACATGTTTTGTTTTGAAAGATCTTTCCAATGAAGAGAAAAATAGATTCCAACCTTCTTGTTTCGCAGGAACGGGAATAGTTAGTGTGCGAACGCTATTAATTAAATTTTCCACATAAATTTGTGTTACAGGCTCAAAATTAACTTGACGTAAATCCATATTCTCCGCTTGATTTTCTAATTTAGCTTTCTCTAAAGCTATTTTTTCTCGTTCAAGACTTATCTTTTCGAATTCTAACTTCGCATTCGTTTCAATTTTTATTTTTTCTAACTCACGCGTCTGTTGGGCATCCAATCGCACTTCCTCTTCTTTTGCTTTCCTACTCGACATCATAGAATTAAAATATTCTTCAACAAACTCCTCATCATTTTTATAGCATTCACTATTTAAAATTAATTCTTTTAAATCTATAACTTTCATTTCTGGAGTAGTAATCAGTCCAATTTCTTCCGCGAGTAGCTTTAATTCTTCTTTCCGAGCGCCTCGGAACATGGTTAAATTTGTGTATTTCTCACAAGCAGTTAAACCAAATTAAATTTTAAACATTATTATGGCACAATACTAGCGCCAGTAGATGGGAGGAGAGACTTTAATGCACTCTACAGAGACATTTGAAATTTTACAAAGAAAGATGCTCACACTGAAAGCCCCCAAGAAGCGGAATAAACAACATTAAAAAACAACTTGTTCATCTTCGTGTTTTCGAAAATTTTATGACTTTGGAAAAAAAAATCATTGCAGTTTTACGGCCTCCTAAATACTCCCAGTTCAATAAATTACAGAAATTAAGCAGTCTCATATTATAGAATTTGAATTTAATTAACCAACTTTTGTTTAATTTGAAACACGTTCATCGCTCGTAAAAATGGATTTCGTAAACAATTCGTTTTTACTGACGCACTAAAGCTTTTTATTTTCTTTGGGTACTAAAAACTGTTTATAATGTTTATTCTTTGATAACAACTTTTCTTTTTCTTAACAAATTTCGTCCTGCAATAAAACCATTCCTTAAACATTCCTTGATGAGAAAGTAACTAGGTCTTATGATGAAATTATAGATCAAGAGAGGACATCAGATCTAGAAAGATTTACCATATTCGCAACACTAATTTAACTTATTCATGCAGGGTAAGTTGGGGTAAAAATCAACGTGAAAAGTGTATCCTCTCATCAAGTCTCAATGTTGGAAAATCTCCCTCCCCCCTCTCTTTTTTTTTTTTTTTTTTTGCTTTCAATTTTCAGCAGTTTTAAGTTTTATATCCATTACATTTATTTGGGGGTGAAGGGAGCTTTCTAGTAACCATTAACATTTATGTGAGGGGCGAGAAACAGGGAAGTCATTTCGGGGGGTCAGGGGGGGTCAATTGTCCCCCTCCCCCTGACTATGAGAAATCAATGTATTTACATATTAGTGGGCGTGGTTTTTGTTGTTTTCCTATGAAATTGCATTATGTTTGCTCCCTTCGACCGCTTATCCTGGAAAAACTCGAAATGACGGGCCTGGCAAGAGAGTTGCTAAGTTCAAAAGCATGAACATTTGGAGCAAGTTAGGTTTCCCCCGGAGTTATTCCCTCCAAAATATTTTTCATAATTGTCAATACCAGTATTTTTTTTCAAGAGGTTAGTTTTACAATTTTTTCAAGTCATTTTCTGATTAAAACTAGAGTATTGGACTCACTCATATGAGCCATATACCCGATTTATTTTTCACGTCGCAAAAAAATGTTACGAAACTTGTAAATAGTTATTATTTTTATGGTCTCTTGTTCGTAATTTTTTATATTCTTGCTAAATTTGGCGTTAATTCCGTTAATTTTCACTCAAAATTATCGCAGTTCTGTCTAGCTGTATGTTGATTTGTCTGTCGTGTACTGTTTAACATTGTGTCAATAGGATTGGTGAGAAATCGCTTTGTTTCACCAAACTTGGCGGCATTTGGTGACATTTCAAGCCTAACGTATAACTAGTATCTGATAATGGATAGACGCACCCTTGTAACATTTTGAATTGTATACCGTCCCCTAATGCTAATTTTACAATCAAGCACCCTTTAAGAATACGTTCTTTCATACAAATCAGGATTTAGTTAAAATGTTAGCATTTTAATTAGGCAAACAATGATTACTTGAGAAACCATATCGAACGATGTCAAAGTTCCTGAAAATCTAGCTCTCTGATGCAGAAATTATCTGCTATAAACTATGATTAACCACAATTATTTGAACGTTTGTCGCTTATTATGGTAGCAAAGGTTATTTTTCGTTAAGCTACTAAAATCTCTAACACCAACTTCGAAATGCAGATATCCGTGCTATGAATTTGGTTACTGAGTTATGATTTGCTTTATTTTTCAGTTTCCTCTGCAAAGTAACACATTTGTATTCATTTAAATGTCAAATACTTGCTTTTGTTTTTCTGGAAGACAGATGACTTGACTAGTGGGATCTTCCGTGTGGATGCAAGATTTTCGTGCTTGAATAGATGGTCACGTAGTCCAGTGATTGATAATGTGAAATAAGCTGCTACTAAAATCAGAACAGTTCATATTTTAGAAACAGTTTCTTGAAAATAAATTATTTTATGTTTCATTGTAGCAAAACATATTTCGCAGAAAAAAATGTTATCTAAGTTCTGTCAGAAAATATTTTCCTTCCTGGAATTTTGTTCAGTATTTACTAGACATTACCATACTTTTACCAGATACAGATCATCATCATGATAAAGCTAGATTTTTATGAATTCTTATTTGGTTCAGCATAAGTTCTTAACACTTTTTGGAACGCACTTGAGAACAATGTTTGATCACTGCCAAATGTCCTTTACTAAAAACACTATGCGCTGCACACTTTGGAGCATTTATAGAATACTCACCTTTTTCCATGTATGCCACGTATGTCACTGTATTTTTTTGCAACTAACTTCACAACAATCTCGAGTGAAGCTGCCGTCGCACAGGTCATTTCCTAGCTTTCCACGCTACTAAAGATGGCCATTCTTTTAACTTACAATGCTAGTCAACAGGTTGGCTCCATTGTAGCAAGATATTTACTAATTTGGCATTGCGGGGTTCTATAGACTGGTATTTAAAGTTAATGTTATACCAGTAAAAAACTTATGTTGGTAGGAAAGAAAGCGTAATTGAACAAGATTGCATAAATGTGTTCCCAACGTCTTCTTAAATGTGTATCCAATCTTTTCCTATATCTGCCCCCAATCTGCTCTTTAATGGGTTCTCAAGTATATATATATATATATATATATATATATATATATATATATATATGCTTTTTTTTAAAGCATGCACTGTGAATTTCCAGTGCACATTGGAACCTCTTTTGGAGCACTTTAGTTCAGAAAACATGTTCTAGTTTTTTCAATGTGCACAAAAAAGAGTTTAAAATAAGCTCTGTCGAAAAAAAAGAAAATAAAAGCTTTGTATTATGCACCGAATGTATCCCGCTCAGGATTTATTTTATATATATATATATATATATATATATATATATATATATATATATATATATATATATTAGGGTGGGCCGAAAAAACACTTTTTTTTATTTCGAATTTGTAATAGCGCGGAAAAGTTGCGAATTATGAAGACAAAAAGAAGGAAAAAAAAATTATCGAAATCGGTTGATATCTTCCGATCGCGCATAAGGCCTAAAGTTTGACAAAAATTGAAAAAACTTCATTTTCGCGATTTTTTTTTAAATTTGTGAATTGGATGTTTTCGAAATGTAATAGTGCGGAAAAATAGCTAATTGTAAAGACAAAACGAAGGAAAAAAAATTTATCGAAATCCATTGATATCTTCCGATTGCGCATAGGGCCTAAAATTTGACAAAATATGAAAAAACTTCATTTTTGCGATTTTTTTTGAAAAAATTTTGAATGAAATGTTTTCATAATTTTTTCGCGCGGAAAAATTTATAATTATGAAGACAAAAAGAGGGATAAAAAGGAGGAAAAAAATTATCGAAATCTATTAATATCTTCCGGTCGTGCCTAGGGCCTAAACTTTAACAAAATATGAAAAAACATCATTTTTGCTATTTTTTGTTTAATTTTTTGAATTAGATGTTTTCGTAATGCAATAGTTTGTAACGTTTACTAATATAGCCTTAAATTGATTTTGTTTTGGTCAGTTAATATCTTCCGGTTGCGCATTAACCCCAAAATTACTCAAAATAATAATTAAAAAAGTTATATTTTTACGCGTTTTTGGTTTTTAATGAATATTTTTTTGTGAAACAACCGTAGTATTTTTTGAGACAGACTGACAATAATATAGAAAAATAAACTACCACAGGTTCAGTCGATGTTATCCAGTTGCGAAAAGCCTTAGAAACTCTCACGCACAGACGTCGGGCAGCAATCCAGGCAACGTCGCTCGCCTGGCTACGGCTCTCTTCCACTCCATCGCCGCCTTCCTAGGACCATGTCAGCTGTCTGCCTATACTGTTTTTTCACTCGGCGCTTCTATGTAGTAATCGCAGTGTACTATTATTTAGTTCAATCTAGCTGTTTTCAGTTTGAAATTCTTGTAGTCTTCTGTAATAATGTAGTTTCCTGCTGTGTGTGGACTCTGTGATTTAACAAAAAGTAATGTAATAACAAGACAAATACTCTAATAAAGAGACAAATATTTGGCTGCCCCACTTTTGGCACTCCAAAGAATTGCCATCAACCAAACTGCCTACTGGCGAAGACACCATTATTAATTTCTATTGTCAAATTAACCTTCCTTGAGTACGGCACCTAATGATGTCCTTTCCAGTGGACGGCTTGTTTGATGGCAGTTCTTTTGGAGTACCGAAAGTGGGGCAGCCAAATATTTGTCTTGTTATTAGAGTATTTGTCTTGTTATTTGGCCCGGCAATTGTCTAACTTTTTCGTTAAATCACCGAGTTCACACGGAGCAGAAAACTACATCATTGCAGAAGACTACAAAAATTTCAAAATGAAAAAAGCTAGATTGAACAAAATAATAGTACACTGCGATTACTACATAGAAACGCAGACTGAAAAAACAATATAGGCAGACAGCTGACGTGGTCCTAATAAGGCGGCAATGGAGTGTAAGAGAGCCGTAGCCAGGCGAGTAACGTTGCCTGGATTGCTGCCCGACGTCTACGCATGAGAGTTTCTAAGGCTTTTCGCAACTGAATAATATCGACTGAACCTGTGGTAGTTTGTTTTTATATATTATTGTCAGTCTGTCTTTAAAAATAATACGGTTGTTTCACAAAAAATGATTCATCAAAAACCAAAAACGCGTAAAAATGTAACTTTTTTTAATTATTATTTTGGGTAATTTTGGGGTTAATGCGCGACCGGAAGATATTAATTGACCAAAACAAAATCAAAACACAATGTTTTAAGGCTATATTAGTAAACGTTACAAACTATTGCATTACGAAAACATTAATTCAAAAAATTAAACAAAAAATCGCAAAATTGATGTTTTTTCATATTTTGTCAAAGTTTAGGCCCAAGGCACGACCGGAAGATATTAATAGATTTCAATAATTTTTTTCCTCCTTTTTATCCCTCTTTTTGTCTTCATAATTATAAATTTTTTCGCGCGAAAAAATTATGAAAACATTTCATTCAAAATTTTTTCAAAAAAAATCGCAAAAATGAAGTTTTTTTTCATATTTTGTCAAATTTTAGGCCCTATGCGCGATCGGAAGATATCAATGGACTTCGATATTTTTTTTCCTTCGTTTTGTCTTTACAATTAGCTATTTTTCCGCACTATTACATTTCGAAAACATCCAATTCAAAAATTTTAAAAAAAATCGCGAAAATGAAGTTTTTTCAATTTTTGTCAAACTTTAGGCCTTATGCGCGATCGGAACATATCAACCGATTTCGATAATTTTTTTTTCCTTCTTTTTGTCTTCATAATTCGCAACTTTTCCGCGCTATTACAAATTCGAAATAAAAAAAAGTGTTTTTTCGGCCCACCCTAATATATATATATATATATATATATATATGGGTGAAATGTGAAAATAAGATATTCTACATTCAATCAGCGCATAATTGCAGCTAGAGCATTAAATGCATTCTAAATATTTAGGTGTTTTTATATGAGGTCCGCCCTCGGGCGTGCACGAAGTCAGTGTAAATAACAACAATTAAAAAATATTTGAAAAACGTCTAGAAAAAGTTTTGAAAAAACGTTAAAGATTCAAAATGCAATACGACAATTTTTCATAAACAACTAGAATTTCAAAAAATATCTGGGTAAGTTACTGCTTCGTCTACGGAGAGCGGGAGCAGTTGGTGAAAATAATAATTTGCAGGTTTCTGAAGAGGTCAGCTGCACACGAGTTAGCATAACAAGAAAGGATTTTAAGTTTTGAGAGGTCCAAAAGGACGAAAAAGTGAAATATTACTGCCAACTCATGAATACAACCAACCCCCCCGCTCTGACCTGCAAATAAAAGAAAGACAGATCACTTACCCAGTATTAGAAAAAAGAAGCAACACCATTATTCGTATTCCTCTTGCTCAATCCTTTTCCGTACCAAGTCGATGCGGTTCGCAGAGCTCGCTTCCATGCAACACCTCCCTCAAAACGGGTTTAAGTACAGCATATCATCAGAGTTGAAAGGAAACCGTTGCCAAAACGTAGTTGTTTGGGTGAAAAAATTATCGATTCTGCCGAAAAGATTTATTAAACAAATTAAGGTAGTAAAAGATAAACTCTGCAGGATAGTTGTTTTGGTAATATAGACCAGCAATGAATTTGTAAACCTGTTTGTTAAAATGTTTCTTATCGTTACAGATCTTGAAAAATCTGCAGAGTTGGCCGATTATGATATTTATAAAAATTTTTTTATGTAAATTACTAAACCAATGAGGCATGCACTTTGCATGAAAGTTGAAATGTTCTTTTTTATCGTAAAGATCTGTTGAAAGTTGAGAATCTCTAATTTTAAAGGAAATATCTAAAAAGTTCGCAGAATCAATTTCTTCATTGGCCTTGTTTAGTTGTAGTGTTTGTGGGTAAACAAGTTTAAATTCTTCTTCCATATTTTTATTAAAGACGAGGATATCGTCGATATACCTGAAAATGCTGATCCTTTTATTATATTTAACAGTATAGTTAAATTCATAGTAAAAAAGATATAAGTTAGCAGCTGTGCTGGAGTAATTTGTACCCATGCCAATTCCATGTATTTGTTTAAAAGTGAAATTATTAAAAGTGACAAAATTGTTGAAAATGCAATAATGGCAAAGACTGTCGAAAAAACTTCTATCGATACCAAGTTCCACTCCGATATAAAAGAATCTGCAAATTATTATTTTCACCAACTGCTCCCGCTCTCCGTAGACGAAGCAGTAACTTACCCAGATATTTTTTGAAATTCTAGTTGTTTATGAAAAATTGTCGTATTGCATTTTGAATCTTTAACGTTTTTTCAAAACTTTTTCTAGACGTTTTTCAAATATTTTTTAATTGTTGTTATTTACACTGACTTCGTGCACGCCCGAGGGCGGACCTCATATAAAAACACCTAAATATATATATATATATATATATATATATATATATATATATATATATATATATATATATATATATAATATATATATATATATATATATATATATATATATATATATATATATATATATATATATATATATATACAGGGTGAGTTCGATCGAATCTGCAATACGAAAAGGGGTGATACAAGAGCCCAAGTGGAGTATAGAACCACCCATTAGCGGTGTCAATTCGTAACCGTAACCGAGTTATGGTATATTTAAGGAAAATTCGCAAAAAAACAAAATTCTGAGAAAAAGACCAATTTCTGAAGTTCCTGTTGGGTCTACGCACAAAATAAGCACATATTTCGAAAAAGCAGAAAAAATCCTTTAAAATGACATCTTTTTCATCAAGATAGTCGCACTTTATAGCGAGTTACAAGCTTTCAAACACTAGAAACACTCAAAAATGAAATTTCATCAAACTTTTCAGTCAAAAATTTCAGAAACAACCGTATTAGCTACAACCGATCAAATGCACCAAAAACTTTCCCATTTCACTAGCTTTCAGATGATACAACAGAAAATCATATTGGGCTTCAAGTTCAGCAGATATTCTGGCTTTTGTTTGAAACAGTATGAAAATCGTCCTTTGTCAGAATATGGAAACCAGAAAAGAGTCAGACTTTTATGTTCTAAATTTTCTATTTCATGTAAGTGTACTGGTTTATTTATTCAAGAAAAGGAAAATTTTATAACTAAATAATAAATTGTAACACTTTATTAAGTTAATAATCACAACAGAAGATAACAACACGTGGAAACAAAGAAAGCATTACTTTAACGCGCTTTTCACAAAGAAAAATTCAAAATTAAATGAGTTACACTAACATCTGTGTGTACATTTACATGTAAACAATCCTCAACATTTCCCAAAGCTACTGAAATTATCATCCCCCACACCGGATAGATGCCCTTGGCCTTTTAAGAGCAAAAACTACCGTCGCTCTCAATGAAATTTCATTTCTCACTTTTGCTACTGCTCCATCAAGCCAAATGCGCAAGTCCTGCAAACTGGTTGCATCTGAGCAGTAAACTGCTTGTTTCAAGAATCTCCAAAAAAAGAAGTTTACTGGCGTCAGGTCTGGTGATCTAGGTGGCCAAGGAATAGGACCCAAATGACAGGATGAATGGACTCTATGAAATGAAATTTCATAGAGAGAGACGGTAGTTCTCGCTCTTAAAAGGCCAAGGGCATCTATCCGGTGTGGGGGATGATAATTCCAGTAGCTCTGGGAAATTTTGAGGATTGCTTACATGTAAATGTACTCATAGATGTTAGTGTAACTCATTTAATTTTGAATTTTTTTTTGTCCAAAGCGCGTTAAAGTAATGCTTCCTTTGTTTCTACGTGTCGTTATCTTCTCTTGTGATTATTAATTTAATAAAGTGTTACAATTTATTATTTAGTTATAAAATTTTCCTTTTCTTGAATAAATAAACCAGTACACTTACATGAAATAGAAAATTTAGAACATAAAAGTCTGACTCTTTGCTGGTTTCCATATTCTGACAAAGGACGATTTTCATACTGTTTCAAACAAAAGCCAGAATATCTGCTGAACTTGAAGCCCAATATGATTTTCTGTTGTATCATCTGAAAGCTAGTGAAATGGGAAAGTTTTTGGTGCATTTGACCGGTTGTAGCTCATACGTTTGTTTCTGAAATTTTTGACTGAAAAGTTTGATGAAATTTCATTTTTGAGTGTTTCTAGTGTTTGAAAGCTTGTAACTCGCTACAAAGTGCGACTATCTTGATGAAAAAGATGTCATTTTAAAGGATTTTTTCTGCTTTTTCGAAATATGTGCTTATTTTGTGCGTAGACCCAACAGGAACTTCAGAAATCGGTCTTTTTTCAGAATTTTGTTTTTTTGCGAATTTTCCTTAAATATACCATAACTCGGTTACAGTTACGAATTGACACCGCTAATGGGTGGTTCTATACTCCACTTGGGCTCTTCTATCACCCCTTTTCGTATTGCTGATATATATATATATATATATATATATATATATATATATATATATATATATATATATATATATATATATATATATATATATATATATAAAATATATCCTGAGCGGGATACATTCGGAGCATAATACAAAGCGTTTTTTTTTCTTTTTTTTTCGACAGAGCTTATTTTAAACTCTTTTTTGTGCACATTCAAAAAACTAGAATATGTTTTCTGAACTAAAGTGCTCCAAAAGAGTTTCCAATGTACACTGGAAATTCGCAGTGCTTGCTTCAAGGAAAAGCCACAGTGTAAGGTGTGTACATTTTTTAACATATTTAACATGTGATTGCCTTTGTTGGTTTAAAAAAAGAAATAGATTTTAATGATGGTCTTGAAAATTATAAGATATTCATGGCCTGGCTCCCAAAATGACAATGAATTATAGGATATACAAATTACAATGTTGCAAAATGAATTAAACAAACATTGTCAAGTTTTTTTAAAAATTATTATTTGCTTTTCCGACTTTTCATGAGAAAAAGCCGAAAAGCTGCTTTGCCTACAGGTGCTCATGCTCTTTGACACAATCATATACTTCTTATTTTCACAAATATCCTTAACAGCTAAATATTGAACATTATAATAGAAAAGAGCTCAACATTTATTTGATACTTGGTTCAGTGGACCTATCTTTTTGAAGCAGTTGTTTCATGTAATTTTAGCTTTCTTTATTATCCCTAGTATTTGTATATTACGATTAGCTATTTTACATTGAATGAAGTAATGTAAATTATTAAATAGTACTTTGTACACAATACGACTTTTTTTTACCAACATAACTTTCGTTTTTACTTTTGGATCTATCATTTCTACACGCACTGTAACATTATCATTATCTGTTGCAGAAATTATCAAAACAAGCGAACAATTTTTACAAGTTCTGAAAATAGTACCTTGAAAACATTTATTTGAATTTTTCTCCTAACTGCTCCGCACTATAGAATAGCTCTTTTCTAAATATTTATTAGAACTTTCGCAACATTGGTAACTATTCCGTAATATAAACTTACGAAAAATCCGGCCAAACTATTGATCCCAAAAACTTTTGTTCTTCGTAGTTGTGAATCATTGCTTGTCGTCTATCATAACATCAATGACTGATGATCGCCGACTACAGATTGTGAGCAGAAGAAATGTGAAGAGGAAGCCAGCCGTGAACATTTTCTTTTTGTAAAGAACGATTGCTTCTACAGCCGATTTATCAGTCAGTAAGAAGTAGTATTTTTCAAATATTTATGAGAACCTCTGTTTCTCTTCAATGATGACTTTACAATTCTTGCTCAAACAAAGTATTTGTTCTCTACGGTTGACACAAGGTAAATAAATGAAGACGTTTTAAATCAAGAGTTATACAGAGCTTGGTTGTTATTGTGAGCTAAGCTGTTATTGATCTGAAAATGTTTTATTAATCAATAAAATTTAATTATCATTTACTTGAACAGCCTTTGATCAATAAAAGTAACAACTACATGGACAAATGAAGCTATAAATATTTCTCATACTTTTTGAATGTAAGAAAACATAGTTTAGGAAAATAGTGTATTATATTGACCATAGGTGCACAAGTCAGAACCTGTTTTATTTCCTTTTGATGGAGTTTAAAGTGTCTTGGAAGTACTTTATTAGTCCCACTTGTTCGCTTAACCCAATTTTATCAAGTTTCAGATTGATAACTTCGTGCATTGTAACAATTAGCATGTAGTTTTACAACGTCACTAAAAATAAACAACAAAAAAGTTCTTAAAACCCTGAGGCTGACCTGACCCCAGTGGTTTTCAGTATCACAGAAAAAGGTTTCTTCCAAGTCTAAAAAAATATAATAAATAATGAGATACTTGCCGATATACATAAAATTCTTAAAAGCTTTTTCTTTTTTAATATTTACACAAAAAATTATACAGTGTTTAATTTTCAATTAATATTAAATTTCCTGTTTTCTTCTATCTAACTAGAAACTTTTACCGCTGCGAATATATTTTGATCTATTGTGAAAAATAGTATTTCCCAGCATAAAGTTTAATTTAAATTTGACCGATTAACTACTGTGCTGCTTTGATATTTACTGACATGCTTACTAGAAATTCCAGATGTGTGATAATTAGTACAGTCAAGCCCGCTTACTAGAATATCGTTTAAAAGAGCATCCCTCTTGATAGAATACCTTTTCAATGTACCAAACCGTTGTAACGTATTATTTTTATCTCGGATAATAGAATATCCCGCTCATTAGAATATTTGTTCATGTTAAAATGGTTATTCTATTTAGAGGGCTGAGCTGTAATTACAGAACTACATGGTAATGAAATGATTTGATAGAGACACGGTAATCAAATTATCAAAATAAGCAAATTAATAAATAAAATACATAAACAAATACCTGAGATGTAAGGAATGTTTATAATAAGTTACATTTACAGAAATCGAAAATCTACATATTTAAGAAAATACATAAATCTCTCACTTATACACCGCCTCATTTATGGACCTTTTTCACTTATACGACGATTTTTAATGGTCCCAGCACATTCCATAGTAAAGTAATGATAAGTTCATTCGTTTATGCATCGATCATAAGATAAATTTTCACTTATGCACCGACTTTTCGTAAATGCGAAAATTTAATTGTTTCTTAAAATCGCATGTTTCTCCTTATCTTTTCAAAAAATCGATGTTTCTTACTTTTCTTTATTTCGCCTGTTTGCTACTCACATATGGCATTTTTTCCGCATGAACTAGAGTTCGGAGAGGGACAATTATATATTATGCATCGTATTAAAGGGAACAGTTTGTGATTAGGTATGCTATAATTTTTATTTTTCTGTTTATCACTGTAGCTACGTTACAGTTATTGCCAAATGGTAGTAATATAATCCTTTTCCATAGAAACATTCTTATTCAAGCTCTCATTAGAACTTAGGTTGCGTTTTAGATTTTTAAATTGACTTGTTCACTTATGCGTCTCTCTCACTTATGCGCCTTTTCTGTTGGTCCCTTGGGCCGGCGCATAAGTAAGAGTTCACTGTATAATAATAATAATAATAATAATAATAATAATAATAATAATAATAATAATAATGTATATATTTTTTTTCTTACTTTTCTAAAAAGAAATGAAACCTGTGAGAGGTTCTCCTTAGAAAAAGTTTCTATTCTCAACAGATGAGTAAATATTTTGATTTGAAGAGAAAAGGCGCCTTTTATTCAATAAATCTTTTTTGAATCGCGACGCGACTGATTTTTGAAATCTGAGAAAAGAGAGGAAGCGTTTTTACCGTTGACAGAGTGATTGAAAAGGTGTCAAATTATGAATTGTCGTTTTCTCAAGAAGCTTTCGAGTGCGAATGCTTCGTGACGAATTGGCAGATTGTGATTGAGATAAATTCTTCTGCGAAAATACTTATCTTTCAAATAGAAATTTTAATATAGTGAAAGGCTGAAGGAAAGTTTTTTTTTCACTTCAGCTGTTTTAAAATAAAGCAATATTAAATTTCACTCAATAGGAATAAATGTGTTTCTGCCTGATTATGCTTGTACTTACCGTTAATTAAGAAATAGCCTGCACTGTAAAAAATGGATACTGTGTTTAGAGTATTACACAGCTAAATTTACAGTAATAAACTGTAAAATTTCTAATTCAGTCCATTACTCTGCATTTTAGTTTTAAACTGTGACATCTGCTGCCAGTATTACACTATTGTTTTTACAGTTTAATAGCACACACAGTAGCAATAAACTATAAAATTGTGGTAATACAGTTTACAGTGGTAATAAACTGTGAAATTGTGGTAATAACTTGTAAACTGCTGCTTTAGGGTAATAAACTAAAATTGCTAATTTTACAGTTTATTAATGTGTAGTTTACAGTTTTGCACTGTGATCTCCGCTGCCAGTATTATACTATAAAAACAACGGCTTATTTTGTGAGTAAAATACAGTTCTAAAGACATGGTTAATGTCAAAGTGTTTAGCTTTCGCTTGAATTTTTTTCACATAAATGATTTCATTGATGATTAAATTATTAGAATGGATATTTTCAATGTAAAATAAATCAATGTTTTTCTCCAAATAAAACTTAAAGGCATGATTAGCGCATGAAATGCACCTCCAGTTCGGCCCTGTCCCCCAGATCCTGTAGTTTCATCAGAATAGTTTTGACTTGTTTTTAAAGTGAGATATAACGTTTAAAAGCACAAATAAGATAAAAAGATTAACATTTTTGAAAAAGGCAAATATGTTCAGCCTCCTTCTTTAATGCCCAGCTAGCAAATAGAATGAAACCATTTTATGGGAGAGTTTAAATACGAAAAAGGGAAGAAGATGGATCAATCAGATATAAGTATGTGCTAAGGTAATATTTAACGTATCAGACAGTTTACAGTTTCGTACTGTAAAGTTGGCAATTCTACAGTTTATGGCCGTAAAAAGAGAGTATAACACTGGCAGAAGATGTTCCAGTTGAAAACTAAAATGCACGATAATAAACTAAGATTAACAATTTTACAGTTCATTACTGTAAAATTAGAAATTTTTCAGTTTATTACCATAAAATTAGCTGTATTATACTCTAAAAACAACATTCGTTTTTTACAGTATAGTATTATTCTCTCACTGGAAAGTTCAAAGTGACGCGCCTTATAATTTACAAAGTTCGTTTCATCATTTATGTAATCCATTAATTGAGCAATAGTTCAATAATGCAGAAAATTATGCAGTGGATTAGTTTCTGCATTATCGAGAAATAACTCTATGTTGATAAGTTCAACACAATGGAAAGAAATCCAAGTTTACCTTGAACGTAAGTAACCTCTGATAACACTTCCGAGTAGCATGTTTTAAACATGGAGTATGTAATGCAGCATAAGTTACGGTTTTACTACTATAAAATTATTCCTCAAGGTAAATATGAACTGAATAAAGCATATCTGATGCATCTTTAATCTATGATTTTCTCAATAATTCATTGCATTTCAATTTTATTAACGTCATTAATAATGCGAAATTTAATTAAAGATATTAATACTAAGACTTAAGTATGTAACTTAGATTTATCGTTTTCAATACCCAGGAAAACCTTATTAATAATTCAAATCAATGCAAAATTTCAGGTATCATATTACCAAATATTTATTAATAGCTTTAGTAATTTGACCAAAGTTAATGCTCTTCAATCTTGTACAGGAATTGTATCGTTTAATCTGAGTTTTAACATTAATTCGAACGCCGGGAATCACCATTAGAATAAATTATTTAACCGAATTTATAATGAAAATTAGAAGCAAATTAAGCAGAAACTTTGTAATGTATTGAAATGGAATTCAATGAAACATTAATTATGGTTTTGGGTTGAACTATTTCTCGCTGTAGTGGCAAAATAAGTACGTTCAAAATTTACGGTACATACAACTATTTACAGCATGCTCTGTGAATAGCTACGTTTTTCGCGTGGTTGAAATAATTCATTAAAGCATTACTCTGGAAACTATGCAAACAACTTTTAGAGTATCCTAATGCATTTGATGTGCATTTTTAAGGGTAAATAGTATTCAGAATTCTTTCAGATTTCAGCACCACACTACTACATCACACTCACGAGTACACGCTTTTTCAACGGTTGAATCAAGTCCTCAAAACAGCTCTGGTTTTTGATCGGACAGACTCCCATCCAGCACTTCTAGAGGAATTGATATGGAATATGAACTCGCGGGGGACTTTGTGAACTTGACCAATTTAACATGCAACATTTAAGAGAGCAATAAAAAGCAATGCTGAAACTGAAAGTTGAAATAACTTATTCATATAAAAGATACACTAAGGGCCCTGCTCCACATTGACGTAAAGCAGAAAAATAAAGCAGAAACGTAAAATGAATTAAATGGTATTGCTATGGAAAGTACCCGGATTTTCGGTTTCTGCATTCGGTTTCGGTCGCGTTCTCTGCTGATGTGGAGCAGGGCCCTTACACTGAAAATTAATTAGGTTTTACGAAAAAGTAGCAGCACAGCAAAAAATGAACTGTTGTGTTTACAGTATAATACTGTCAGCAGAGGTTCCAATTTAAAACTGTGGAATGCACGGTAATAAACTAAAACTAGCAATTTTACAGTTTCTTACGCTAAAATTGAAAATTTTACAATTTATTGAAGTAAAATTCAGCTCTATTATACTGTACAACAACAGTATAATAATGGCAGCAGAGGTTCCAGTTTAAAACTAAAATGCACGGTAATAAACTGTAAAATTAGTAATTTTGCAGTTTATTACTGCAAAATTAGCAATTTTTACAGTTTAGTACTGTAAAATAAGCTGTATTAAACTTTGAAAACAACTTTTTTTTTCAGTGTAGAATTGTTTGATATGCAAAAGTAAACAAGGAGGTGTGTAAATAAAAACATCTAGCACATAAATGCCCGAAAAGGTGATTCTTTAACATCATTCAATAATATATTTTTTTAATTGTTACAATGCATTTTGTCATTGTACTCTATTGACTCATGTTTCTGAAGCTAAACTTTGGCATTATTTAATGATTTTTATCTGTTTTTGTTAATGAAAATAGATGCATTCCTAATGCCAGTTAATATCTACAAATGCACATTAGAAATGCTTTAACTAAAAAAGAAATATTATTTTCAGCTAATACCGAAAATACTGTCTTTAAGAAATAGCAAAAGGCGCAAAGTACCAGTATTCAGTACAGCGGTATACCAAAATTGCAATTACTAGGTGTAAAGGATAAAGAAACTACCAAAAAATAATTCCGCCTCAGCCTTTTCTTAAAAAGATCAAACCACAAAATTCACTTCCTTCAAATAAATCCTTAAACGTCTTTTATATATGGCGCTCACATGTGATTAATTGCAGGAATATCTTAAATGGTTCACTAAATGTCAGAAGCTTACGTCTTAATGCCTGTTACGACAAGTAAACGCTTTGTTAAAGAACGTAAGGCAATGAGCGTAAATGCCTCAGCATCTAGGGTTATTTATGATCCAGACAAAAACAAGTTATTTCTTCGGGGAAAGGCTTTTTTTTCGTGTTGATTTAAATTGATATATGTATACATATATATATATATATATATATATATATATATATATATATATATATATATATATATATATATATATATATATATATATATATATATATATATATATATATATATATATATGTATATATATATATATATATATATATATATATATATATATATATATATATATTTGTGTGTGTGTGTATATATTACTCTTTTAAAATCCGTAAAATACGGCAGCAATTTTAATGGTTATCTAGGTTTTCGTTAAGCTTAAAAACTAAAAAACTAGAAACACACTTAAATAAAAAGAAATGTTGAAACGTAAACTTAAGTTTTATTTTTGCTCTCAAAATTTATCAAGTAATATCCAATGTCTTTATATAAAGTATAGATCTCAAAATATGAATCAAAAGCTTTTGTCCCCCTCAATATCTCTTCTCTACTAATAATAAGCTGAAGGTGGGTCTGTCTTTCCTTCTTTCTTTCTTTCTGCCTGTTACGCGCGTAGCGCCAAAACCGTTCTTTCGATTTTCATGACGATTTTTCGAAAATTCCATTTCATTCTTTTTCTGTTCGAATTCTTAGCGGAAATTCGATAAAATAGGGAAGAAATATTTCATACACATTTTTAAGTCTTATGTCATTCAAAAGGTTGAAATTTTTTGCACAAAATGAAGTTTTTTTGAAGTTTCTACGATCATCAGGAGAGCTGTAACAATTGTTTTTAGAATCCCGGAATTCAAGGCTTACCTTCAGTAAAGCAAGCCAAACGATTCTAAAATGGTTACGCTCGAGAATAAAATTTGTTTGAAAAGAGAGATGAAATGAATTATTTTATCAACGAAAATCAACTTTTCATGTTGTTACCATGGTTACGTGTTTATATTTGTTTTTGTTTCGTTCTTTTTCCAGCGTTGCCAGACGTAGTATTTTTGATACTACGGTAGTATTTTTTTGGCCCAAATAAGGAGCGTAGTATTTTTCTGGCAACCCTGTTTACAATATACTGATGACTTAATTAAAAGATTTGGCGGATTTTTTTTTTTTTTTCATTTTCATAGATTTCGCATTTCAGCAATATTGATTTTGGCAACATTTGGAAACAGTAGTAGGCGCCTCTATCGCCCATTTAGCGAGAAAGGGGTACCCAAAGCACAAAGATTAACCAAATATCGTATAAGTTTGCGGCACTGCATCGTTCTTTTTAAAGTGTTTTATTTCGGCAAATGTATTGTTTTGTTTTTAAAGCTAGGAAAGGAAAATTTCTTCTTCCTTCAAATTTTGGTAAGATTTCTGTTGGTTTCTGTGAGCAACAAAATTGTTTTTATTTTCTCTTTTGGCTTATTTTTGTGCATCTCCCCTTGGGGTTGCATTCGTCCCAAGGGGGGGGGGCTTTTATGGAGTAAATCAATCAGTGTTAATTTCAATGCAGACACAAGTGGTATGAATTGGCGCGACCACTTGGCGATATATCGCCAAGTAAAAAAATTTTTGGGTTCAATTTGGCGCTATTGGCGATATTTTGCAAAAAATCCACTGAATGATGTTAAAATCGGTGATATTTAGGAGATTAATCATTGTAAAACATTTTTTTGCATTGTTTCGTGGCAAACTAGGGATATAAATGTTTGAATTGTTATCTTGATCACTCCAAGCACTATTTTAGCACTTAAGTCATCTACTAGGAAATTTACACGTAAAAGGAAGTAGTGTGGGGTCCATACCAGATTTTTATATCATATACTTTGAATTAATTATAGGTGAATCATAACTAAAATAGAGCATTTTTTCTGCTATATCAATTATTTTACAAATGAACGTTTAATTTTATACCACGGGCAAAGCCGTGCGGGTACCGCTAGTTTACTATAAAAAATCATTGGCTGCATTACACTTTTGTTAAAACAGAAGGCAAGTGCGAATAGATAAAAGTGATGTTGAATGTTTTTAAAATCTACTGCGAAAACTATTTAAAAGTTGTTTTCCATGTTTTCTTTGAATTTCCACGGAAAGGTTAGTACGTCTAAAAACTACTTTAAAAATGGAAGCAATCATTATTCCACAAAAGAGAATTCTAGAGTAGTTAAAGTGAATATTTAAATAACAAAATTGAATCAAGTAAAGTTCTTTCTTTATTTATCTTTTATTTCTTTATTGCAAGTTTATTTTTCTTTTTTTATCATGCTAGTTATGAATTTTGAAGTTATTTTGATTGTAACTGATTAATATAGTTATTTGTCAAAGCTTAAATTTTTAAAATTATTTAAAAAGTTACTAAAATGTATGAATTTAAATTTGTGCAGTCCCCTTGAAATCACCGTTACATTACTCAAAGTCTAGAAATATGTCTTACTGCTGAATCCTGTGTTTCTCGGGGCAGACATATGCCCCACTTATTTACTTTAAGTGGTCCATTTAAAAAGAGATTTAAAGCTTTGAGTATCAATGCGTATCTATTGCCAAACTGAGCGAAAGCTTACTTCAGTAAGCACACTAAGAGTTTACTTTGTAAAATTTGCATAATACTTTAGTGTTTTTCTGTGTTTATATTTTGAGACTTTTTTCGCATTAAAATGCAACGTTGTTACATACATGTTTTCTTTTTGTACTGTTATGAAGTTTCCCTTATATATATGTCTATTTTCTTCTTCTTGCTAACTCAAAATACATTTAAAGCAGCATGTATTTGGAGAGTAAAAAAAAAAAAAGATAAACATATGAATAGCATATATTTTCGAAAAGTAAAATACTTTTTATACTATTCTGGTGAAAATGTGGTGATTAAAGAGCGATTAATTGGCTGCTGTAAAACGTTGATCATGGAGCAGGTACATCGTTTAGAAAAAAAATACATATTTCAAAGTATATTTAAATTTAATAGTACACTAACTTACACTACGCATAGTTGCACGGGTGCGACTTGCACGTAAGGTAATTTTTTTTAAATAAGCTAAATATTTTTAAATTTTTCATCAGTTGATTTTTATTTATTTAGTAATATATTGGATTTGTAATTATTAGATAGATATAAAAGCTTTCAATTCTACCATGACTATTTGGCTTACTTACGTTTTGAACTTTTCGCAACCGTTTTGCAAAGCTCTCTTACCTACAGATGACGAAATAACTTGCATTACTGCGAGTATCAAACATTCCATAAGAATTATTTTTGCCAATTTTAAAGAATAAGTATTACTTTAACCTTCAACTAGTGACCAACCCAAGTCAATAGGCCAAATACTTCCGGATTTACCCAAAAGATAAATTAAGCAGTACTTAATTTTATTTTTGCCCATAAAGAAGTAAATTTTGAAAAAGTTACAGATTCTATATTATTACATATACTTAATACTGTAATGCTATAATTACTAGGAAAAATAAATTACAAAGATTGAGCTTTGTGTTACAAAAAATATTTTAAAAGGCCATATTTTTTGAAAGTTTTTACATTGAAGGTAACGTTTTTATACCCTTAATCTCATTGTGATTTCGTTAGCAATGAACAAAAAGCTTTTAAACTACATTTCAAAGTCTCTAAACGCACGGAATTTTTTGTACTAAGGAACTTTTTTGAAAAGCTTTTCAAGTACCAGTCATTCAATAAAAACGCTGTTAAAAAGCCTTGAGTGCCATTCACAAAGGTCATTTATTATTTTCCATCATAATGGGCATTTAAAGATGATTTTGGAAAGTCTCTCAGCCTTTTCAAAAAGAACAGAATTTACTTTATTACCTTTTAAACCTCCCGATTTAGTTTTCTATTAATAGAACATGAGATAATTATTAAGAATTTATGTGAACTCGTTTTGATCACTCAAAATATTCTAACATAATTTAGCATAAGATTCTTTTTCTTCAAGAGCAATTGTCCGCTCTAATACAAAACTTTTTCTTTGCCCCCCCCCCCAAACCCCCCCCCCCCAAAAAAAGGAAACAAGTTTAGTTGCTGTAACAATAATAGAACAAATTGTTGCTGTAATAATAATAGAAGTATAAAGTAACTGCCAAGGCAGCTAGATTAGCTTCCTGCGGCATATTGATATTGAAGTATAACAATCCCCTCTTACCTCATTCTGATGTTATATTATTTGATATAATTTAATGTTCATAATATACGACATATTTAAACGACATACTATACGCGTGGCCCGCTAATGAGTTTCATTTTCGATTTAGTTAAGCCTTCATTCAAAATTCTCATTTTCATTACTGATACTGTATTTCAAATCAACCATGTTTTGTAACAATGGATTTCATAATTAATCATTTCGGACAAACCGCTTTAAATTCAAGGTCTAAAGTCTTCTCTTGGGTGGCATAACTTGTCAGAGTAGTTTTATCAGTGAAAGACAACGTTTGGGTTGCGAAGTGATAAAAGTGATAAAAAAGTGACTTTTTGAGATTGTCGAATTTGACGCATATATCACATATTTTCGAAGGCAAGTGTTTCATTGTTATCCGTTATGGTTTTTTATACTATTTAAAATTTAAATTTCATACCAGTTTTAATGAAAAAAATGTGAGGTTTGGGTGGCTTCCATTTTTCTAAAATGGAAGTCCATGTTGTAGTCATAGAAAAAAAAAACGAAACATTCTGAATTATTGGGCTGCTATACTTGCAAAGAACAAAAGAAAGGTGTCTTCTGACATGGATTAAAGTGTTCTTTAAAACTACGTGAGTAAAATTTTGATAAGGGGCCATACACAAAGTGAAATGAACACAATGTCTGAATTTTCAAATGGGAACCCCTACATTTGGTTACATAATTAGGCGTAGAGGGCCAAAAGTAAGCTGGGTACCAAACGGCATTACTTTAGGACCAGTAGAACAAAAGTTATGACCGACCAAAGATTTAGGGACCACTACCATATTTAAAATGTTACTTTCAAGGTCGAAATTTACAAAGAACGGACAAATCATATTTTTTCGATGAAATTACCTAAAGCTACTCGCAATAATACGTTTGCTTTTCGTAATTAATTAAAAATTCTCGGAGTTTGTTAAAGTTTTATATATTGTTTGAAACTTGGAAGAGAAAACCCTACTGTGTAGAGTTCAAGGGAAAAATGCAACCTTCTATCTTTTTGATTAAACAAAGACATATGCATACTTTTAGCTACGCACTAACCCATGCAGCACATACCTTCTGGAGAGAGGTTACAATTTAAAAGTAACCTCTTGTATTTATATAAACTACTGTATTAGGATTGACAATAATGTTAAAACCTTGGCTCAGAATTTAAAAAAGCGTCTAATCGTGACAGATTATTCCGAATAACCTTCCGAGATACCACAGTTTTCTATGAAAATCAAGTGTCCACGGAAAAAGTTTTTTGAATTGCTACATTTTGCATGAAAGCAGACTTCTCACTAATGAACAAAATTTGGATTGTCTACCAGTTTTAAAATATACTCAGCAGTTTTATTAACCGTTTCGCTTTCAACATATTATTACTGTTGAAAACTAAATACTATATAAAAACGCTGAGCATGTTCTGCAACTGGTGGATAAGCATATTCCTCTTTCTTTACATAGAAATTCCCTGCTATTGTTTCAGTTTGCACAGTTGTATATGGTCCCTAAAAATGGTTCTTTTAGCATATCTTAAAAACTACTGGATATTTTGAGCTCCCATTTTGGATTCTCCTTTGAAACCACTTCTAGATTGTTTCTCCATCAAAATATTATATGGTTCCAGATCATCATTTTTTCAAATATTAATTTTATAATTCATAAAAAATTCAAAATTTTATCTGAGAGGAAGTCAATGACGTTTTTATTGTTGGGTTGGTTCATACTTTGATATAAAAAACAAACTTTGCCGTACCTATCGTGGTTTAGGTATTATATGCACAAGTATCAAAAATATTTTTAACATTACGGGACGGTTTTTTCTCAGTTCAATTGTGAAGCAACGGCTGGAGCAAATTTAAAACGATTTGGTATACAAAGTTAAATGATGTTGCTGATCACAAATATGCGATAAAAAAGGGGGGTTTTTCTAGAAAATTTTAAAGTTGATGCCGATTTTTATATGAAGACGACCCCTTAACAAAACTTTACCAATAGAAATTATGTAGCATTAGCACATTATTTCTGAAAAAATAACACATTACACGTGTCTCTAGTGTTAATGGTCTTCGAATACGAGCGAGTGTTTGGTTTTTTCTCTTCTCTGACTATATATTCTGTCACTTATATTACATAATCTTTAAACAATGTCCAACTTCATGCATTCAAGCAAAAAGAAATGATTGATTTTAAGCGAGCAGATCATTTTGACACCGAACATTCCCGAGACCATCAAATGTCAGATCTCTTTTTTTATTTTGTGTTCATGCTTTTATGCTCATGTCATGTTTCTTCTCAGGGCATTTGGAAGTTTTTCTGAAAATATTTTTAAGCATTATTTTAAAGCCTTGATGGTTAGGATGCTTATAAAAAAGATACTTGAAGAAATCTAACCGTTTTATATCTAAAAAATACCTTACTGAGACTCACAATGTTTATAAAAAGGGTATTTTAGAATGAGTTTGTAATACCTCAGCTTTTATGCAAAATTAGTGGAAGATAATAACCCAAGTAGCATCAACTCATCGGATTTTGCTCGGCCGATCATCGGACTCCTCGTAAACTGATCCCGTAACGCACGATGACATCATCCCGATCAGTATCCGAGCACGGTTTTCGGTGAGCTACTTTTCATCGGAAAGCGATATCCTTCCGATCAAGTTTCCCGATCAAAATAAGCCCAGCTATGTTCCATCGGAAAACGATATCCTTCCGATCAAGTTTCCCAATTAAATTCATCGGCACGGGACTGTTCTTCTCGTAAATTGCTCCAATTATCATTGCATTTTGAGCAAAACTCATCGGATTTTGCTGCTCGGATTCGATTTGGATGATGAGACATATTGGATCGTCGGCCGATGATAATTTTATAGGGTTTCGATGAATGGCCGATCATCGGCCGATGAGATGATGTTGCTAGGAAATACTCTTTGCATAGTTGAATACTAAGAAATATTAAGTAGAAGCTAATTTGAAATTTACCTTAAGATATACAAAGTACTGTACGATTTATCAAGTTTTATACTCAGATGTGCTGAATTTTCATTTGTTCAATCTCTGACTTCGTTTTCTTTGGAACTTACCTTATATTACAACATATGAAAAAATGTTCTTCTTTTGTTGTTGTTCAGATTGTTAGTCAATGAAAAGTAATTTCGTATTTTATCAGTATCTGCATTTGCTATTGTCCCCATTAATCACAACCGAAACAAACTGATTGCGACACAGACACAAGGGAAATGAATTTAGAGCGCTTTCATATCTGAGCTATTTCAACCGCATATCTCCCTCCGGACTGAGCTGCTTTTGGTGCTTTTCGTGATTTTTTAAAAAGTATTTGGAAAAGGTTTATGTTGGCAATTTTAATTTTATTAAATACTTAAAGATGCTTTTTTTCACGATGAAAGAAGTATTTAAGTGGAACAAGAAGTTATTTTTAGTAAGAAATTGTCAAGAAATGCATGTTCAAAGGAACTCAAAAAAAAAAAAAAAAAAAAAAAAAAAAAAAAAAAAAATATATATATATATATATATATATATATATATATATATATATATATATATATATATATATATATATATATATATATATATATATATATATATATATATATATATATATATATATATATATATATATATATATATATATATATATATATATATATATATATATATATATATATATATATATATATATATATATATATATATAGAAAAGTAGGTACATTTGCATTAACTCGTGTTTAAGTCACAATTCTATAGCGACTCTTGCGGTTAATTCGGTTTGGTACTGTCATTTTTTTTTTGAAAGTAAAAGGTTCAGAGAAAATTTCTTAACGGATTGAAACGTATACAACTAGTACTTTTAGAGATAAAAAAGCTTAAACTTGACGCCGAGCGAAGCTCATGCTTAGTCACCTTCACCAAAAACTGTACCCCAAACACGCCCGGGCTTAGGGCTTAGACCGGAAAGTGTTAATAAACGACAATGTCTCTTTATCATCGACTAACTTCGTCTGGTAGCCTTCGCTCCTCCAGTAAAATTGCAGATAAGTAGTATTTGAAAAAAAAAAAAAAAAAAACGAGAGAGAGAGAGAGAGAAAAAACGAGCCCGTTTGAAAACCAGTTACTTATCATAAAATGATCAAATATGTGCTACTAATTTACAAAAAAGTAATTATTGTGTAACTTTTAGCCTTGCTCCAACTGTTTCATTTACATGCAATTACAAAATTTGATGCCACATTTAACACTTAAGCTTAACTAAATTAGAAGTAAACTGAAAAATGCTTGAGTTTCTGCAAGACTTAATTCACAAAATTAAGAGCTACTTAATGTATTCCTATTTTAAGCATTAATCCTTCAATTCCTCTATGAATTACATTAAATGTGATCGATATGTTAATCTATTTTAATAGCTTTTACATAGAAGAGTCGAAATAGGAGCTTTATATATTTGTAGCGGTAATCCTGCTGATTACATTTCAAAATTGCTTAATTTATACAAAGTATAGGATAAAAATATAACTAAAAAGGAAAAGGATGGAACAGAAATCCTCATGTTAATATTACTTACGAGCACTTTTGGAAGAAAAAAATACATTTTAGAATGTTTTCTTCTAAATGATTTTTTTAAATAAAAAGCAAGTATGAAGAAAAATGAGGAAACCGCAGACGTACAAATCACCTTCAAATCTGACTTGGGTTGATAGCGTTAATTGTTTTAGAATGCGTTTTTGATTTTGTATTGGTTATACCTACTTAAAAATAATTTGCTTAGCTCTAAACTAGTTATCTTACTGAACTTTTTATTTTCAATTAGTGCTGAGAATTTGTAGTTGATTACTTCATTACAGTTACAATAAATTTCAACTGTAACGAAGGATTGTTGGCCTAAATTTCATAAAACATTGGGATAAATTTCAACTGTATGGAAGCTTTCATTAATTCAAAATATTGCTAATTTTTTGATTATTTTCTTAAATTATCAAAAGCTTAACTGGTCGACATTTCCAAAAAAAAAAAAAAAAATACAACATCTAAATTTAGTTCAATACATGAAAATAATTAATTTAATGAATTCATTCTTAGTATGTATAAGGTAGTATATTAAAGTAGATGTGCCGAAATTTAAACTAGTATTGGATATCTGAATTAATTTTTAATATGCCATTTTTCTGTCATAAATAAATAGACTTTGTAAATGCATTTATGCATCAAGTGTTAACCCCAACATTGCACCTCTGTAATATCAAATAATAACATGATTGTCAAGGTAGATAGTACTAAGATTTTATGCAATTTCATGAGACAACTTTTGGAAGCTATTAAATTACTGAGACAATAAGGGCATTTCTATAACGTTAACTAGTGCCAGATTCAGAACGTAAGAACTATTAATCTCTTATTATCATTAATCTTGAAGATCTCTAAAACATATGTACAGCTGTGTGAAACGTTGTGGTGGTTCGGTTTGAGGAACGTTAATGGTGCATAATCTTGTTACATAAGCAAAAAAAAAAAAAAAATAACAGAAGGTCATCTGACAGTACCACTTCGAGGTTTCTCAGCAGATCAGAGAGCCAGATGTATGAAGTTTCTGTGGCCAGAAGTCATTTATCGAGCTTCATTCACAATTTCGCGCATGCATCTATTTCCAGGAAAATATCGTTTACATTGATAGCATTGACAAAATTGCTACAAAGTGCATAAGTAACTCTTCTCAACGTCCTTTGATCAAGATAAATTAGGAATACGATTTGTTCAACTAAAATCAGGGGAAGAAATCTTATAGATCTTTTTTTCTGTTACTCAAAATGTTATAAGGATGACCATACGATAACAATTCCATTTTTAACTACAGCGTGTTAAGGTAACGGAGGCAAGAGAATTAATTCTATAATTCTGTCCTAGAATTTAGTTATATCGTAAATATTTCGGCAAGTACATTTTGAACTTCATATAACAACCAGAGTCCACATTCAGGAACATCAGGATGGATTGTTTTAGCAGCTTCCTTTGCAAGGTAAGGGATTGCTCGAGTACGGTAAGTATTTTTTGGTCCTCCATTTATTATTTTGCAAAATACCTGGTAAAATGGAAAATGGTTGGGTGGGAGAGAGGATTAGAGAAGCTTTAGTTCTCTGCCTTATTCGACAGGATTTTGAGTACTCATTCTGTATGAGTAAGCTTAAGACATCACCATTTTTGCAGACGAAGATATTCAAGCCTTGTTTATATTTCGTCCATTGGAGCTAAAGAAAAAGAGTATTATCCAGTAATCCTTCAATTTTCTAAGCGCTTTCTTCAGACCCCACCTTGTAAGCAAGACAATTCCATAACTCACCAATCCCTCAACTGCTATTTTAAAAATGATACCTTGCACTCTTCAGGTCACTAACTTAGCTCAGCTCCGTATATTCAACAAAACTTGCTACACTTAGTAGAGCGGCATAAAGCCAAATTTTGGCCGAATTGTGCACTTCGAGGTAAAAGCAATTTTTTTTTTAGATTCTTGTTTTGGGACCTTTTTTGAACGTTTTTAGGCACGGAGGCATTCGCTAAGTCACTTGGATCATTTTTTATAGCGTCTCAAAGTTATTTTACGCGCGCATAGGACTTGCAGTCCAGTCATATTAGACATTAAATTCGCACATCATGTTGTAGTTCTAATTTTTTAATATGTTATTTGGGTCACCTAGGGTAGTGTAAATCTAAGTTTGCAGTTTTCTAAAACTTGTGCTCGCCGCGTAACTCGCGAAAAACAACGAAAAATTCCGACTTTTTTCAGTTTTCCCCTTATAACTCCTAAACTATCCAACTTTTGAATAAGCATGTGGCTACCCATTTTAAAGAACACTAAATTTCAAAGAATTTAAGCTCACGTGGTGCTCTGTGAGCCGAATAGTTTAGGAGATATCGTATTTCAAAGAGGGTCATTTTTTGCGAAAAACGCAAAAAAAACATGCTTTAATCACATTTCGGACCATATATCGACATAAATTCCTACTCTACAAGTAAAAATTGTACATTAAGTTACAGTACATTTAATTGGCTTTCATTTAAGGCAAAATTGAAGTCTGTAAGTTGAATAGTTCTTTTTTATCTCGAAACAACAAATATTTGTTTTGGCGAAAAACCTCGAAATTTTCCGACTTTTTTCAGTGTTTCCTTTGTAACTCTAACTTTATGCAACTTAAGAAAATACATGTGGCTACCCATTTTAAAGAATACTAAATTTCGCAGAATTTAAGCTCACGTGGTGCTCTGTAAGACGAATAGTTTAGGAAATATCGTTATTCGAAAATGTGTCATTTTTTGCAAAAAATGAAAAAAAAAAACACGCTTTAATCATATTTCGGACCGAATAGCAACAGAAATTTCTACTCTACAAGTAAAAAATTGACATTGAGTTGCAGTACATTTAATTGGCTTTCATTTAAGGCAAAATTGAAGTCTGTAAGTTGGATAGTTCTTTTATAATCGCGAAGCAACAAATTTTAGCAGTTTTTGCGGAAAATTTAGCAGTTTTTGCGAAAAACTGCTAAATTTTCCGTCTTTTTTCAGTTTTCTTTGTAACTAACTTGATGCAACTTATGAAAATACATGTGCATCACATCCCAGGTAGCACAAAAAACGTTTAAACTTTTTATAAACGTTTTTAATTGGTTGTTACAACGTTAATAAACATTTTACAACCTTTAAAAAACGAAGTGTGCTACTTGGGATGGTTGCAGTCGAATTTTCATCAGGACAGTTGACACCGATTATGTCGTCTTGGCCACTGCGCTTCTTCAAGACCTCCAGGGATGTGATCAGCTGTGGGTGGCGCCAGTTAGGTACAGGAAAATCGTACCGAATCTTTGATATCTGCGTTATAGCTAAACGACTTGGTCCAGAAAAGTGTTCAGGACTTGAAGTGTTCCACGCTTTTACAGGTTGTGACATAACTTCGTCTTTTAGAAACAAAGGAAAACGATCAGCTTGGTCAGCATGGCAATCTTTACCTGCGCTTAACGAAGTATTTAAATCTCTTTCGCAACCCCTTGCTCTAGCAGAAGTACTGTGTATGGTTCCTGGGCTGGAAAAGTAAGTCGTAGTATTATACACTGCGATGCAAAAGTTTAGACAAAATGCAAATATGTGAATAAAATGAAAACTATTCAACGAAATGCTTTCAAATTTCTACTGCAGGTACACAATATGGTTCCAAATACGTGTCTGGAGTTCTTATAACTATAACTGGAATCAAATTTTGAATATTACAAAAGACATTTTTTTACATTGTTGCAAAAGTTTAGACAATAGTCAGATTTTATGCAAATATCCCTTTAAATGTGATTGGTGGAGGAAATGCGGGACTGTATTATTCATTTATAAGGTGCAGAGATTGCTGAATATATAATCAAAATCTCAAAAGCTCTTTAGTTCTCGTGTAAAGAAGATGAGAAAGTTTGGAAGCCGAAATTTGAAAATGAACCTACTTTATTAATTTTTTGTCTTTTAAATAGGCTCTAGTATGGTAGTACATTGTTTTTTACTTCGTAGAGAGCAAATTCAGACATGCGTATCGATCAAAAAGTCCAAGAAAAATTATATTTCTTAAGGATGAAGGAATTGAAAAAAACGGTTCAGACTGACAATTCACCCCTTAATCCCACAAAACTTCAACTTGGGTCAAAAACAGCACGTGACATCATAAGTAGATGAACAACTGAATCGGAATGCATAAAAAAAATAAAGAATTGTGCCTGAGCCTTTTCGGACAGAGTGTCCCAAATAAGCCTGATTTTAATGTGAAAATCAGCATATGTATCATCGTGACTAAAAAATGAATGGTACTTACTTTGATAAAAATTATTAAAATTGGGATGGCCTAGATCAGTGGTTCTCAACCTTTTTACAGCCACCGCCCCCCTGTAGGGTTGAAAATTTTTTCAGCGCCCCCTTTGTGGACGGGCGTAAAAGTGGAAGAGGGGGAGGAGGTCGTTTTCTTGACAGGTTTAATCCTATAATTTTGCCCAACCGATAGTTGAAAAATGACTATCAAGTTAAAAACTTATGTTTTTTTTTTTTCTTTTTCTTTAAGATAATTTTTAGAAAAAGTGGGCATTCCCCCCCCCCCCCTCTAAAAAGCTGTGTCAGTAAAAATCAAGTGCATAGAATGAGTCCATTAAATGAGTGAACCATTTTTTAGGTAAAAAACACGTTTTGAAATAAAAGTCATCCTTTTTTCGACATTTTGTTTGAAAACCAATATATTTTGAAAAATACATTACGTTAAAATAGTTCCTGAACAGTCCGATCCCAAACAGTCTTGCTCTTATTTACTTGCAACTATGCAATACGCATCCCCTATTTATTATGTACGGTTATGGGATTTTACTACGGAAAGGCTAACAGCCGTTCCTCCTATTTTTTCCCAGAAGGGACAAGGACTTGAAACTATAGCCCGTACCTGTCACCTTTAAAGATTATAAACGAAGTTTTAATTTAAAAAAACTGGTATAAGTTGAATTTAAAAATCAAGAGATAAGTTCAATTCAAAGAAATTCTTTTTGATTATTTGGTTGAAAAGGCTTTGAATTGGCTTTGAAGGTTCGATAAGATAATAAAAGATATAAGTATGCCTTTGGTGACATCAGAGAAAAGACTGCGGTAAAGTATCGGGGATACCCTCCAAAATTTCTTTTGAAAACGGTCTTAAAAATGTGGTTTCTTTAGTTCTGTGTTTCGTGGTAATTGACACTTAAATTCAGATTTCGCTCCCTGTGAAACATATAAAATTGACGTAATTTTAGACAATTTATGGTAACATTAACTAGGGAGAAAGAGGTCTGTAATAAAGATTTTTCATAATTGAAGTTATTTAAAGGCTAAGTTCAGTAATGTTAGGGAGTCAGAGCTTCATCTAACGTTCTCCGAAATACAAGTATAAAAAACACAAAATTTAAGCTAGTTTTATTGATGAAGAGGAAATGGTCAAGGTTCGGGAGTTTTCTCCGGAAAAATTTTTCACATTGCACCGTGAAAAATGCGATTGTTACCTTGTTAGGGGGGAAGCTCAAGCGACACAAAAAGTCGGTCAAGATAGGTGGCTCTTAAATTTCGTGCTATTGACAAATTTTAGGCTATCGCTCATGACGTTAGGAGAAAGATCAGGGCTTGGGAGATATCCGCAGAAAATATTTTTTTAAGCTATAATTAGGGGATATTAGAGATGACTGTTTCCTGCCACCCCAGCCTAAAACATGTTCTCACAAGTACATTTGAAAATATACCCACCGCCCCCTTACCGCCCAAAATCTGTCCACCGCCCCCCTATCGCCCAAAATATGTTCACCGCCCCTCAACATTTTCCCACCGCCCACCGGGGGGCGGTATTGCCCCCGTTGAGAACCACTGGCCTGGATGAATTATAATTCTTTTCGCGGGACTTGAGAAATATCCAATGATCATATGCTGTGCTGCTTTTCCCAATAAAATCTGGCTTATTTGGGACACTCTGTCCGAAAAGGCTCAAGCACAATTCTTTGTTTTTTTTTTTTTTTTTGTGCATTCCGATTCAGTTGTTCATTTACTTATGCTGTCACGTGCTGTTTTTGACCCAAGTTGAAGTTTTGTAGGATTAAGGGGCGAATCATCAGTCTCAGCCGTTTTTTCAATTCCTTCATCCTTAAGAAATATAATTTTTCTTGGACTTTTTGATCGATACTCATGTCTGAATTTGCTCTCCACAAAGTATAAAACAATGTACTACCATACTAGAGCCGATTTAAAAGACAAAAAATTAATAAAGTAGGTTCATTTTCAAATTTCGGCTTAAAAACTTTCTCATTTTCTTTACACGAGAACTAAAGAGCTTTTGAGATTTTGATTATTTATTCAGCAATCTCTGCACTTTATAAATGAATAATACAGTCCCGCATTTCCTCTACTAATCACATTTCAAGGGATATTTGCATAAAATCTGACTATTGTCTAAACTTTTGCAACAATGTAAAAAAATATCTTTTGTAATATCCAAAATTTGATTCCAGTTATAGTTATAAGAACTCCAGACACGTATTTGGGACCATATTGTGTACCTGCAGTAGAACTTTAAAAGCATTTCGTTGAATAGTTTTCCTTTTATTCACATATTTGCATTTTGTCTAAACTTTTGCATCGCAGTGTATGATAGATGCAGTGAAGATGATACCGTCAACGCCGTGCGGAAAACTTGATTCTTCTCTAAAGGAAGGGAAATCGAAAATATTCCCCCAACTCAGGACGCACTAATACAGCATGCTCTTCGAACGTCATTTCGAGCTGGGCATGTATGGAAGAAGAGTCTGCAGGTAACTCCTGTGCTGCCTGACCCTCAAGAGTATGGCTGGATAAAGTCTAGCGAATCTCCTGTTACTTGGAAGGTATTCCTACCTTCTTTTCTTTTATTATAACTTTACGTTAACTTAAACGTTTTATTGTAGTAATACAACTAAAATCTAATTATTTTCAGGTTAAATGGACTCCGATGCCCCCTGCTTCCGTAGCCTGTCAGGAAATAATCTCGTGTGCCTGCAGGACGAAGTGTCGTACATCTCGATGCTGTTGTGGAAAAGCTGGTCTCCCTTGCACTTCTTTGTGCAAAAATGGGGGTTATGAAAATGACGAGATCCGCTGAGATGAACCCTCAAAATGTTCAAATCCTGCTTTTGTAATAAAAACACCAGATTGTTAACAAATTAAAACATATTAAATTTTAAGTCTGTTTTCAGAAAAGTTAAGAAGTCTGTAAGTTCAAAAGTACTTTCAATATCGTCACTTTGTTTTCGCGAAATCTGCTAAATGTTCCGACTTCCTTCAGTGCTTCATTCATAACTCCTATACTATTAGTCTTAAAGAGCGTCACTAGAGCTTAAACTGTTGAAAATTTAATGTTTTTTAAATTGGGTAAGCACATGTACCATCAAAAGTTGCGTAGTTTAGGAGTTATAAAGGAAACACCGAAAAAATTCGGAATTTTTTGCAGTTTTTCGCAAGAGCAAATGATTGTTTTTTTCGCGATTGTATAAGGACTATTGAACTTACAGACTTATTTTTTGCCTTAAATGAAAGTCAATTAAGTTTACTGTAACTCAACGTCCATTTTTCACTTGTAGAGTTGGAATTTATGTTGATATCTGGTCCTAAATACGATTGAAGCATTTTTTTTTTAATTTCGCAAAAAATGACCTATTTTCAAAGTATGATATTTCCGACACTATTTGTCTTACAGAGCGATACTAGAACTTAAACTGTTGCAAATTTAGTGTTCTTTAAAATGGGTATGCACATGTATTTTCATAAGTTGCATAAAGTTAGAGTACCAAAGGAAACACTGAAAAAAGTCGGAAATTTAGCAGTTTTTCGCAAAAACAAATATTTGTTGCTTCGCGATTATAAAAGAACTATCCAACTTACAGACTTCAATTTTGCCTTAAATGAAAGCCAATTAAATGTACTGCAACTCAATGTCCATGTTTTACTTGTAGAGTAGAAATTTCTGTTGCTATTCGGTCCTAAATATGATTAAAGCGTGTTTTTTTTTCATTTTTTGCAAAAAATGACACATTTTCGAATAACGATATTTCCTAAACTATTCGTCTTACAGAGCACCACGTGAGCTTAAATTCTGCGAAATTTAGTGTTCTTTAAAATAGGTAACCACATGTATTTTCATAAGTTGCATAAATTTAGAGTTACAAAGGAAACACTGAAAAAAGTCGGAAAATTTCGAGGTTTTGCGCAAAAACAAATATTTGTTGTTTCGAGATTATAAAAGAACTATTCAACTTACAGACTTCAATTTTACCTTAAATGAAAGCCAATTAAATGTACTGTAACTTAATGTACAATTTTTGCTTGTAGAGTAGGAATTTATGTCGATATTTGGTCCAAAATGTGATTAAAGCATGTTTTTTTTGCGTTTTTCGCAAAAAATGACCTTCTTTGAAATACGATATCTCCTAAACTATTCAGCTCACAGAGCACCACGTGAGCTTAAATTCTTCGAAATTTAGTGTTCTTTAAAATGGGTAGCCATGTGTTTATTCAAAAGTTGCATAGTTTAGGAGGTATAAGGGGAAAACTGAAAAAAGTCGGAAAATTTCGTAGTTTTTCGCTAGTTACGCGGCGAGCACAAGTTTTAGAAAACTGCAAACTTAGATTTACACTACCCTAGGTGACCCAAACAACATATTAAAAAATTAGAACTACAACATGATGTGCGAATTTAATGTCTAATATGACTGGACTGCAAGTCCTATGCGCGCGTAAAATAAGTTTGAGACGCTATAAAATATGATCCAAGTAACTTAGCGAATGCCTCCGTGGCTTAAAATGATTCTTATTGACCCAAAAACATAATTAACAAAAAATTTTGCTTTTACCTCAAAATGAATAATCCTTTCGCTATGCCGCCGGACTAACTTGTCAAAAACCGGTTTCAATAATAATAAAGACCGTAAGTCAAAGACTTTGACCATACAACGATCGTACGGTGTTTAGGGGCAGGTCATATCAAATAGCAATCTTCTCAATTGCCCAATAAAAGAAATTGTAAAACCAAAAAGGCAATAGATTAAAATTAAAAGGTCAAGAATTAGCTTTACAGAAAACACTAAAAAAATTCAAGAAAACTAAAACTGTACATATTTGCATTATTTGCAGTATGTATGTAAAGTGAAGCGGTCAATCCTTTCTTTTCTTTTTAGTTATAATTTGTCCTGGAATTTAATTTCATTATTAGTGAGATATCAGTTTACGCTTTTAATTATTTAGTTCTTTGTTTTTTATCCCTGACAGTAGTTTAATTTTTTGTATGGATTTGTAAAATATCATTTCCTTATTTCAACTTTCAGCCATTAGTACATCTTATCCATTAGGTGGGTTATGATGACGTAAAATACCTTTTGTGTTTGAGAACATATTTTTCACTGTTCAAAAATAGATAACCGGATTTTCATTTTTTAAAAATTAAACCTAACACATTGTAGCTTTAAATTTCAGGATTTTAATTCGCACCCTAAAGAGCGAGAAAAAAATTGAAGCTTTTAATTTTATTCAACCTTTACTTGCGTTTTTTTTAAATCAGAAACAGTGAAAAAAAAATTAATTAAAATTTTCTGGCGCACAATAACGATTACCAATTCAAAAATACTTTTTAGAAGCTGATGGTTTAATAAAATGAAATAAAATGAAAAATGTATTGCAAAATAGGACTAATTTTAAATCAAAACGTGTGCTTACCTATCATACCATTAATTGCAAACTTTTGAAAAACCAAAAAAAAAAAAAAAAACCAAGGCACAAAAAAATAACTCAAGGAGGTTTTTCGTGCAGAGAACTCTTCAAAAGATATAATAATCTTAATAAAGAAAAATAAACAAATTGTGTCACATTACTCTTAGTTAAGATTCGTTTTTTTCTTCCAAGCACTAATGGCTGAATTTCTGTAAAGACTCATTTCATTAAGTTATTATAAAAACATAAACTTAATTTTCCTCTTTAGCGTAAGTTATAAACCTTTTTTACTCTACTTTTACATTATTGTTTAAAACATTCGCAAGGTAAACAAATCGCTACCAAAATGCAGCAATTTATTGTAAATGTCCAACAAGGAACAACTTCAGAGTAAGATTCATGAGCAAAACTGATCATCCTAATAATCCTACTAAGAGCTTATGTAAGAATTTTGAGCATTTATCAAATGTAGCATTATCACTGACAAAAGCCTTCTAGTTATCATTGTTTGAGAATGTTTATCCTTAACAATTATACGTCGGGAGTATTATCACAAGTTTGTCCACTTGAAGATAGCTTCAACGTATTGTACGTGAGTGATGATGCTATGGTTGTGTTTCAAAATTCCTCCATTAAGCTTTTAAAATATTTATTAGCCATTAGATATAGAAACTTTCTGCGTCAAAGAGCTTAAGACAAATCTGCGTAAAGGTAAACGGATTGTTTGATGATTGATGATAAACACATACCTTTCATAAATTACTTGCCGTAGATAGACGCACTTTACTTAATCCGACACATAAAACATTTCTTTACTATTTGAAATATTTAATGACTGATTTTTGTTAATTCTGCGCATAAAAAGCTTTTGGAAAATTTAAAAGTGTGTCTGTCAATTTTAATTTGTAATATACCTTTCGTAAGTAATCTGTAAATCACTCTGGTTATTTAAATATTGAATTAGGGTATAGTCAATTAATAAATTTGAATATTGGTTATTTAATCTGACTTTAAATCCTTTGTAATAGCAACTGCGTATTTTAACGGTAGCATTTTTTGGAAAAAGTTAACTACTTTGTGCTGTTTAGATGAATGTATTTTTTTCTTGGCAATTGAGTTCGTAGTGGAATGTGGGGAAAGATATATTTGATTTAACTACACTTTTTCAAAAAGGAGCAAATTTGAACTTCGGTTTGAAAATTACAGTACATGACGAGAGGAAACTATTTTAAACTAAAAATATGATTGAAATATTTCATAGTTTTAGCAGTTTTTTAATTCAAAAAAATGGAAACTGTTCATTTTTTAATGGTGCAAAGATATATTTTTCTAACGAAATAAATCTTATTTGATAATTGAAAATATATTTTTTGTAATAAATGATTAAATTAACAAATAAATGAGTACTTACTGAGACAATAAACAAATAATAACTAAATAAGTAATAGAATGAGGAATAAAGTAGTGAATAAATTGGTGAATGAAAAAAAAGAGCAAATGAGTGAATTAATAACAGAATCAACTAACAAAATGAATGAGCAAGTGAATTAACAAATCAATGAATCAGTAAATGAAATAAAATATAACACTTTGCCCTGCGTGCACTTGCAGTTCTGAGCACCGGTATATCTTATTTAATACTTAAAATGGTTATTACATAATTTCTACCATTTTATACAATAACAAAAATTACTTTTGATAGACGCAAAATATTAAAAGGTGTGCATCACATTTTGAAAAAGATTTTTATCATTTTTTTTCTTAATCCTTACAGTTATTTATTTTTGACTTGAACCAACTATGTGTTTAAGAAATTAGTTGAAACATTATTGATAGAGTTTACTTCGCCAACAGAACTACAGCCAAACAGAATGTGCAATCAAAATTCTTCTGAAAGTCAATGCTAAAGTTTATTTTTTTAAGTATAAGTTGTAATGTCTTTCAAAGATATAACTTTTAGTTTTTTTACCCTTCTGTTTGGGAGTTTAAGTACTTTGGTAAATAAAGAGCTGTGTTGAAACTGCTGCTGAATGTAGAGTCCGTAACGAATTTTGAAAATTCATAAAAATTAACGAATTGCAACAATCATGAAATTTGTAAAAAAAAAAAAAAAAATTTTCAAACACCCAAATAATTTTAACAAGAAGGAAGAAGAAGTAAAAGTTAACAAGCTTTGGCATCCAGTCATCTGTCAATCCCGAGCCGGAAAGTAGAGGGCGCTGCGTTTTCAATTTAAAATCTTGCAGCAGTTCGAAATTTCGCATCAGTCGCCAAATAAATCAACGACACCCACTGAAGATGATCGCCGCAGTTGCGATTGAAACGTATGGACTAAAGTCATCCAGACCACGGCACAACAGCCCGGAATCCGTAACTAGTAATCATGAAATTTGTTTTAGAATATTGTAACAGCATAGGTGAAATTAGAAAATATGCAATTTAGTGAAATGAAATGCATAAAAAATGTTAACTAAACTTTTACTCCAATTATTGTTACGGACTTTACAATCATATTTTCACAATAGAACTTTTATAGAACGCATTTTTTGATTAAAATTTTTAGCTATATTAGAGATGAGCCTTTACTTTATCTGTCTCAAGTACCAGTTTTGGCTTGAAAATCAGTTTAAGCCAGATTTAAAGAAAAATTCAATGTAGACTCCGTAACAGTGAAAATTGAAATTTCAATGTTCCGAGTGCTATTACAAACATAATATAAAGTTAACTATGAAAAAATGATATTCATATACTTTAAAATGTACTTTTTCAATTTATGTAAAAATTTTTAACTTTTAATAAGTTTAGTTACGGACACCCCTATGTCACAAATACCGTGAAATGCCCCAGAGATAAAATTAGTCTTTTTCTACATAACTGTAATAATTACAAGAAATAATAACTATTTGATTGTAAGATTGAATAACGATTGATATTTGGTACTAAAATTCCAATATCATAAAGATAAGTCTCAAGCTGTGTTTGGAGAAAAAATGCTTTACCGAATTTTCCTTTTAAGGATTTTTTTGTTCAAAACGTGGCAGAAAAACACTATGGTTTGAAGAATGCTTTTGTCGTTTTCTTGAGAAAAGAGTTTGTGGATCAAAAGGTTTCACGCATGGTTCTAGTTACGATCTTTTATTGAAAATCGTTTCAAGACATTTTATTCCTTTTGTACAAAGAAACTCAAGAACTAACACTTTTTATATAGTTCAATGCGCAGATCCTGGGTATTAGTACTTGTAAAATAAAAGAAAAAAGCAATCAATGTGTAAAAAGAAACTCGAATAATCCAATGAAACGGACATTGATAAAAGTAATATTGTTCTATAGAACAAATAAAATTTTATTTGTTTCAGTTTCGCAGAAAAAAAAAATACATATATATATATTTTGTATCAATTTTGCTTTTGTGTGAACTGATTTTCTACGTTACTGTTGTTTTTATTTTCGCTCTGTAGAGATTTATTTATCCAAAAATATAACCTTTTAATGATTTAGTGTTACACACGGTTACTACGTAAAAACAAATACATTTCATTAGATGATTGGAAAACAAAAATATTCTTTTAGATGACACTGTTAAAAAATCGTGGAACTGTGATAGAAAATTATGTTATTTAATTAGGTCTATGATAACGTAAAATAAAACGAATCTGCACTGATGATGAAATACATGCGAAAAATTTTTTCTTCAGTATACTGCAGATAAATGTTTTAGATATATATTTACTGGAAAACATGATGTATGTCTATATCGAGTTTCCTTTAGTTTATGCTTCAGAAAGTAAGTGTTAAGACCAATTTGTTTGAGAAATAATATGAGGATATGTTGAAGTCTCTTTTAAACTGAAAGGCAAAAGGTTAGTATCATTATTAGATATTTAATTGAATGGATCAGTTCCAAACACTGAAATGAACGCTTACTGGGCGTATTTTAAAAATGAACTACAGATAAAGAAGACGTAGACTGGATAAACTCGAATAACACAACTCTTCTTTCTATATATCTTGTGCTGCTTGAGCATTATGTACATCTTAGAGTAATCAGTATTATTATATTTGTAAAAGAGAAATATTGGCCGTTTTCTGTGGTTAGTTGAAAATTATTTTATTAGTGACAAATTTATGACAAAAAACAGAATAATTTTTGATATTATTATAATATTAAATGACAAACAATAAAGTGATGTGTTGTGCTAAGTTATTTATTCTTGCAACACAGTATTAACTATACTACTTAGTTGAAAGTACCGTAAGGTCGGGTTACTTGGACCCTAAGGGGTTACTTGAGCCCATTACACTAAAATGATAAAATCTAGGTTTGGTACTTATTAGTTGAAGACTCGCACGTAGTTCCTCGTTTCTCCTCTAGGTAGAAGCACTCTGCAGTCTCTAATGCTAGTACCAAACCCAGATTTTATCATTTTACTGTGGGCTCAAGTAACCTCCTTGTGGGTCCAAGTAACCCGACTTTACGGTACAAACTTTAACGACCTCAATAATTATAACAAAATAAAACATAGGCAAAACTACAAACTGCAAACTAGTGTACGCATTTGGAAAATACATATTAACACTATTATTTTTAAATTGATTAATATAAAATAAGGAAACACTTTACTACACAACTGAAGCAAATACTATGTTTGATACAATATGATGCACGCTTGCAAATCTCCAGTTTCACCTTATTTAAAGAAAAAAGAAGTACGATCCTAGAGAAAGCAAGCCAGTATCTAAAAATACGTCTTACTACTTCTAAGCCATATGATAATACTAAACAATAAAATGTCTAGATTTTTTTTCCTTTGCAGTTTTTCCAATCCACATGGGAGCTTTGTGAGTTTTTTGCCCCTAAGTAAAGAATTGTTCATCTTAAGCTGCATGATGTGCATTCAACCAATAAATCTCTTATAAAAACCTTGGTAAGTTTTTTACTTTCCTCAAACATTTTTTTCTCCATCTTTTCCGAAGGATTTAGTCATAATGCTCCCAAGTGTGACGTATCTTACTTTTTTCCATCATTGAGGCTTCATCACTTGGGACGGCACATAATATAAATCTTTCAGTGTAGAATATCTCTATGAAGGTCATTTTAGATTTTCAAATTTATTGGTCAGAAAGTGGTATTTTCCAACATACATTGTCTGAGTTTTGACGATATATCTTATCCTTCTTCTGTATTGTTTACTTTATATTCCTCTTTAATAAATAGATTCTTTAAAAAAGGTATTTTTGATGCATTTTTGTTTTAAATTGCTGGTACTATTTAAGATGTTCTTGAAAAGATTATTCAATTATTGTTTAAAAATATCAAAGTTTAATTCAGAAATAATGTATACAAATTTTTTAAAGATCTTGCAACTAAGCAAAAAGCATGAAACACAGTAAGACCCAACAGTAAACAACACATGTCTTTATTAATGGTGACTAGGGGAAGGCAAAAATACTCGTGGTCGCAAAGTCTTCAAGTGAATTGATACCTCTCTAGGTAATGGACCAGTGGTTTTCTCAGCTTCTGGTCAGGATTTGAAAAAAATTGAGCGTTCTTTAGGGCCATATCGCTGAAAAACCGTTAGTTATGGCAGGTACGGAGGACTCGGGAGAAAAAGAGAAAAGTCAACAACGTATTTATTTCCAAATACGAAAAAAAACTAATACAAAATCACAATTTCAAGGTTTTCAATTTTAACATCTCTCCATCCCACAATCAACTAAAAAGTAACCCCAAATGTAAATTTGTCTTACATTAAAATACTGAAAAATATTGCAAAATGAATCGTATATTTTTTTGTTGCTACGGGATTAATTTGTTGCTATGAGATCATATTCCACTCATATTCAATAAGTTTTATAAGTTTTTAAAATTTCTAAACTCTTTTTAAATAGCGTAAAGTCGGGTTACTTGGACCCTAAGGGGTTACTTGAGCCCATTACAGTAAAATGATAAAATCTAGGTTTGGTACTTATTAGTTGAAGACTTGCACGTAGTTCCTCGTTTCTCCTCTAGGTAGAAGCACTCTGCAGTCTCTAATGCTAATACCAAACCCAGATTTTATCATTTTACTGTGGGCTTAAGTAACCTTCTTGTGGGTCCAAGTAACCCGACTTTACGGTATTTTACACTTCGTGTCTGTAGCTGACGAAGAAGTTCCATCTTTTAAAGATTTCATTGTACTCGATTCCAGTAATTTAAGTAAGATAACATTTTTGTGCAGAAGGAAAAATTGAATGAAGCATCGATAATAATGCACAAAAGATGCAAATTATTACAAGGGGACAACGAGAAATTTATCAAGGCAAAGGACTTAGCCGTACAAATTAATTAACAAATATTTCTCCTCGTTTTACACTATTTCCTGTTTTATATAATTTCGTTCAGTTCACAACTCAAATCTTTTGCATTGAAAGAAATTTTTTGTAGCCCCTAAAACTCGTACAAACTATTTAACAGTTGCTGTTTTTAATTAGCCTCGTTTTTTAAATCAACTCTGCTCTAGATTTAAAAAAAAAAGAACACTTTTAATTTAGAATTTGAAATTGAATTATTCAAAATGAAATATACTAATGAACATGCAGCTTACAGTGGAAATATCATTGTTAGAAGTGTGCATGTTAATATTATACATGAAATATACAAATGAACATGCAGCTTACAGTGGAAATATCATCGTTAGAAGTGTGCATGTTAATATTTGTCCTTAGTGTGAGTTCCAAAATGTAATGCATAGTGCAATATTTTCTGCTCCTTCAAGTTAAGTGTAAGTATCAACACATTCGGATCAGTTTTTATATCTCAATGTTTAACTAGTCTCAACATTTAAAAAAAAAAGACATATAATAAACTTTGGAGCATTCTTTAGTATTTTCCATACTTTTAATAGCAAAACCTTTTTTAAGTAATGAAAACACAATGCACCAGATATTACGCCTGTTTTAAATCATTTCAGAAGCAAAAGAGTTACGCCTACTTGCAGTTTTTCTAGCTCTCATAAAATATGGCCGACTCGCGTCCAAAGGGTAAACCTAAAATTGCGTGACAAGAAGAAATGTGCTTTCATCGCCAAGTTTTGATTGTGAACAATTTAAGATGAAAGTGAAAAACGGCATTTTATCTATAATGCCTCTATGAATTATTACGGCTTTCATGAACCCCATCTTTCCGGAAAATATTTTCAGATTGTTATGTACTCGGTTTTTGTTAAAAATGAATTATTACTAGCTTTTTGTTCCACCAAGTTTCAGAAATTCATGATACGCAATAAAATACTTTTACTGTCTATCTTAATGAGTCGAAGTCAGTTATGTTTCTCGTATGATTCATAAATAAAACATTTACCTAGTGCCTTGCTCTTAATTCTTGATAGTTTTAGAAAGAGCTAGTGGTTTTTAAGTTTAGTAAAAAATGGGTTATTTGAGGTTGAAAGTCATGGAAAAAATATTAGAAAACTTCTTCATCACCTTAGTTTAAGTTTAAGAGTAGTTTTGACAGTTACATTTATACGAATTGCACAAATATCAATTAATTGCAATCACAAACTTTTTTTTCTTGCAATTATATTCAAGACAGTCACATCATATAAATAACAGAAAGGAGTTTGAGTACAAATGAGTGAAAAAATACAGAAAAAGTTGCTATAAAAAGCATAGCGATTTTCCCAGGATAGACTATTGGTACAATCATTCAACGTTTTATTTCGTTTTATTTAATCATTATCGTCTTAGCAAAGAAAGAAATAATTTGACAAGTGTTATGGCCTTCAAAATGCTCCGAAATGTGTTCCTAAGTTTTAATTTAACAATCATCCCGAAGACAACACGTTATGTAGACACGTTATGTAGATAGTAGTTTTAAAAATCATGCCAGTATATTTAAATAGGAACTCATTCAGAGTACGTTTTAAGCAATTGGAACCCTTTTTTTCTGAATTAAAGAGTTCCAAATACGTTCCTAATATTTACCAGGAGTTTGTAGTGTGTACATATTATCTTTCTATGATTTTATTGAGTTGAGTATTTTCATACACAGTGAGTATTTATAGTTAATGGAAGCATCAATAGTACGAAGCATTGCAAAAAATGAAATATATAAAAACAAATCTATCTAGTATTGTTCAAAAGAAAGAAATAACAGACGCACAGTGGAGTATTTGAGTGAAAATCCTGGCCAAAAGTCGAAAATGTAAAGTATGGTCAATCTCACACTACTATTCGTTTTCGGACAACTGATAAGACACTACGTCATAATATACAACATAAAATCCCTTCCACTTTGATTAAGACCCATACGAATGCTTCAAACTCAGTCGATGTGGAATCTGCGCTGCTGTTTTCTTGAAAGCTTCGTTTGTTGCTTACTTTCAATGCGCTGTATTCGGTGGCTTATTTTGAAATTATATAAAAAACACTAATGAATATGGAAGACGAAGGTATGTACTTTAATATGATGTGCAATCCATGTAGAATTTGCTTCGGGAAATATTTTTTTAATACTGTTTTACACAACTTTAAAAAAATCGCTCTTCTTTCGGTAATTTTTTTAAAAAGAAAGGTTTTTATATGGGTTCCGGTCATTTCCGGACGCAAGTTCGGGTATCAAAATAAAGCTTAAAGTTCCCTTAAAACGTATTTGAAAAAAAAGTTGCCCCTTTTTGCCCCATTTTGCTTAAAATAGGTTTAAACTGGATGAAGTAAATTTACGTTTTTTCTTTCGGGTTTGTACATGTTCGTTTTTTTTTCAGGATCTTCTAGGAAGTTTATAGAAATCACAAACAAATCATTGTATGAGATGATTAAAAAGTGTCCGTCTAAAAAATTAGACGAAAAAGTTATGTATTCGCAGAGTTTTGGGTCAAAAACTCCACTGAGGGGAAGCAGAAAAATTTTCGGTTTCCAGTGCTATATAACATTAATATGTGTAGGTAATTTTCCCTTATCTTTGGCAATTTATGTAAAAATTACTTTGAGTTGAAATAAAAAAGGAACGGTTTAACGAATCTTTTCGAACTATAGCCTTTGTTACTCCCTGAGAATGTACCTTTCATATGCTGAAAATGTTTTTCAAATAGGTGCATGGTTTCGGAGGTTATTTAAGATACAAAATCACCCTTCCTCTTTGTTATGTTGGAAAAGATTTATTCAGTGAAAAAGGATTCATTAAAACATCAAAATATTTGCCTGCAATTCTCGTGGCCTTTTTTTTTTTCCTTTGTTCAAGGTTAATTTGTCAGGTCAAGACATTTTTTGTAACTTAACGATTAGAAATTATAATCAAAAGTTTTTCCTCATATTTAAGTAACGTTTTTGACAGAATACTGGTATTGTTGAACTACTTTTTTGGGAGGGGGGAGAGGAGGCAATGTAATAATTACATTCCGTCAAAGGAAAAAATACATCGAATAAAATACGCTTACTTATTAGCTTTCGCTTCAAACAATTCCTCGTCAGCTTCTGGCATGTTGCCAGCTGCTGCGGAACGAACGTAAAACCATGGTGAAACACGATGAAAATTTTTCCTTCACCTTTTTAAAAAAATCACTAAAAATCAATGAAGCAAGATAACTTCACCGTTTTTGCTTTAAATGAAGGTGAAATGTTTATATTGTATCCTTGAAAAGTTTCAGAGCAATAACACCATTAGATTCTCGGATGCAGGAATTTTAATTTACATTGATTGATTAATTGAAAAACGTCGAAAAAGTCACCTATCTTTGAAAATTCCTGAAAATTCGGTAAATTACATTAGAATTTCAAACAATTTAGACTTTTAAAGAAATTGAATTGCTCCAAATGGTGATGTATATTTTTTTCTTCCTACGTTCACTAGAAACCTTTTTACGGTCGTAAACTCGCAAAATTCAAAACCATGGATAAAACATTAAATAACTTTTTTTCTAAATTAAATTTTAAAAATCGAGCTTCAAGTTACAACATCTGACCTTTTAGACACTTTATTGACCAAGTTTCATAGCTGTACGCTGGGTAGCTTTGCTGTACAACGCCCAAACGCACAGAAGGATATTCCCTTAGAAGAGCGAAAATTCCAAAATAGTTTTTGCCAGGATTTTCAGTCAAATACTCCACTGTGAGACGGTCTGAAATAGTATTTATTTTAAAATAACTTGTAAAAAAATATTATTTATTACGAGCATTCTTCGCTAATCTTGAAAGCTGTCGTCTTTTCTTCATTCTTTATCACTTCCAGTTGTTGTTTACTTTTAAATCTTTGATTACATTGCGGTTAAAAAATATAATTACTTCTCCGTAGCATTACCTATAGCAGTTTGAAATTTTGAACAAACATATTAGTACTCAAGCAAAAGCATTTTGTAATTGAATTATTTTATTCTAAATAAAAGATACATCTGAATTAGAAAAAGAAATGTTAACTGGCATTGAAACATTTCAAAGAAAAAAAATTACAAAGCTGTATTACTGATGCGGTTATCAAAACATCAGTATCTGTTGAAAATACTTTAAAAAGGAAAATAAGTACAAAAATGAAATAAAGATAAAAGCCAAGATAAATGCATTAATGATCGTTTTAATATTATGTTAGAAAGAAATATCCTACCCCAACTTCCTTCTCAACATTAATAGCAATCGTGAACTCACATGCTCCAATATCTTAAAGTCCACTTCAAAGTGTATCTGCGGAATTAAATCGAATTACATACGAGATTAAAAGACCTTTTAAAAATAATCTATTGCTTTTAAAAGCAAATCTTGAAAGCACTTTCCAGATCTAGCTTATGCTCCAAATATCTTCATTGAATTATTTTAATCCTATTTCGAAGCTTAAAAGAAAGCTTAAATATTGGGAAACATTTTTCTATTATAATTAGTCACCAATGTTTTAGAAATAAGTTTCACCTATGTTTCTATTTTTGTTATTAATCTTGAATAGAAGTTATTTGAAAGGAACATTGTAATAGTAAGTTGAAAGTAAAATTCTCAACTACTTTTTTTAAAAATGTGAAAAAATGATATATTAAATATGTTTTATACTTTACGAAAAAAACTAACATACTTGAAAACAAAAACTAATAAAGTTCAGTCAGTTGCAACAGCACTGTTGATTTACCGAAATATCAAACTTTTAAGAAGTTAAAACATCACAAAACTAATTTTGAAAATCAAGAAATAAAACACTGCAAAGTACGTCGTGGTTTTTGAAAACATTACTGGTACTCTGTTAGCTATTTATTTTGCTTCTCGATGCTAGAAGAGCTGCCACTGCCGTTAAAACCATCCCAGCTTAACCTGTTTGGTACCAGTTAATAAGTTTTGACGAATCAAATTGCCGTTTCATTTCTTTAAAAGTTCTCCTCATTATGATGTAACTTAGCTTTTTTTTTTGACCTAACTCAATCCTAGTGGCTGGTCGTTCGTTTTAGACTAAAACAATAGGAAATTCTTGATCCCTTTCATTTTCCATCGATCTCAAAGCATCTATGTGAACTACATGACAGAGAGTGTCCATAAAATCCCCAACGAAGCTTCCGAATATGATCAGAGGAAAATACCCATAAAATATCAGAGAAGTGAACATTTTTAGTTAAATTAAACTCGTAACATTAAATAATTTATCCAGAAAGGAAAACTGTTAGAAAATAAGAAAATTGAAAAAAAAAAAAAACTTAAAAATGAATTTTTTGTCTAAAATTTCAGAATGTGTTTTTCTAAGTACCGAAAGTGAAAAGCACTGGAAAAAATGCAATGTATATCCACGTTGTTGATTGCGTAAGAACAAAATAATTGGCCAGACATGTTACAAGCAATGTGAAGATGCGATAAGTGAATATCACGAAATAAAAGCTTAGATATGATACTTTTCAAAATTATATGATGCTGGATACTTTCAGTTGTGATGAATATAGACAACATAGGGAAATTTGGGTAAAGTTACGTGAACGTGGTCAAAAAAGTCTGGTCCACAGGCACTCTAAAAATGTGTTTAAAATGAAAACTAGTCTTTAACTAAATTCTTTAGTCAAAGTAATGACTGTCTAATCGAGATAGAAACACTCCAAGCTGCTAAATATTTGTTTTGTCAGCTACGAGATATTCCTTTAATTCCAAACAGAAGGCGCTGTATAGAAAAGACTCATCGTGGACTTGGTTGGTTCAAGGTAATTAAACGCATTTGTCCAATTACCTTTTGGGTTTAGTAAAGGTAGTATATAAGTAAAATTTTAAACTTCTAATTAAAAAAAATAAATGAATTGTGACGTCTTGAATTAAAGCTACGTTTTTCGAAATCATGAATTACGATGTGTGTGTGTGTGTGTGTGTGTGTGTGTGTGTGTGTGTGTGTGTGTGTATGTGTGTAGGCGTGTGTGTAAACGTGGAAGGTGTTGGCTGTTTACGAGTATGTGCGTGTATATGATGTCATGTGTGTGTAGGACATTAGCATTGGGCAGCACCACCAGGAGGGCCGGAGGCCGAGGACTGCAGTGAGAGCCTGTGGACTTCCCAAGTGGGGGACCATCATCCACCTACCCGGTGGTAGAGTTCGGGTCCGAAAGAAAACTATAGGTCCGTTTGAACTAGCGGTTAGAGATCTCACTGACAGACATAAAAACAGGCTGTTAGATAGTTCGTAAAATCAAAATTATTAGTATATGTTATAGCAGGCATTGATGTTCTTTATAACTATTAACCACTTAACAAACTAATCTCATCGGGAATTTATTGTGATAAATTCTAGGTTTTGAAACAAAATTGTCCCAACTCTCTCTACGCTACAGTTTTTCCTTTGACCGCAAACTGTTCTGGTATTGCAAGTAGTTAATTACCATAAGCTGTTTTTTTTTAAATATTTTAGATGTTCAACTTGTGTCAAGCTAAATTTTAAGAAAGATTGGTAGATTGAATCCATTCTAGTAAGTCACAATTTAAAATGAAGCCGAAGTAAATATGGACACATAAGCCAGAATATATGCAAAGTAATAACAAATATTCATTTTGTGACATTGTGATCCTTCATAACTTCCCAATATATTGTAAACTTAGAGATTTAACGATAGTTCATTACATGCAAACATTTATTTTAAAAGGTACTCAAATATTTGGTACTTATTTCAGCTTCAATTATCTCGTTTTCAAGTACTCAAGTAATGAATTTATATTCAGCTCTAGAGAGGTTTCTGTTTACTCGAAGTGGAAAGAAGCATGCCCTTAATGTAATCAGAGACCCGGATCTGGAAATAATTATGTCGCCAAAAATTACCCGGCTCCTCATAAGTTTTCAAACCGTTGCGCATATGAGGAGCACGCATACTTTACCTCCTTGTGCAATGGCATACCATTTACATGTTTAGTGTAATAATACTTTGAGAGAGCATTATGTTTTCAGGAATTTCTAAGCATTTATCCTGCTTTTCCTTATATACATATTTTCGCTCAACGCAATAACGGAGGATAGGAAATTTATTTCAAAATTTACAATGTAGGGTTTTTTGTATGTTTGCTCAGAAATTAAAAATCCAACGAGAAGGTTTTTTTTTTTATATGTGTGTGTGTGTTTCCCCCCTTCTTTTACAAAAGCATTATACCATATTCTAAATCGGAATAGAATCAAAACAGAAGAAAAAAAAGAAAACTGCCGATTTGTTTTAACTAACATATTCAATTATTAATGAAAATATTATTACTCAGGGGTGTCCACAGGGGGGGGGGGGAATGGCGCAAGTTGCGCCATCAAAATTTCGGGAGGGGGGATTTTTTAAACTAATTTATTTTTTTCTTATTTATTTAAATTATTTACTGATTTTTTAAATAAAAATTATTCATTAATTAATATTTTTAATTTAAATTAGTTCTTTTATTTCCTTATTATTATTATTTATTTATTTTGTGTGTTCGAGTGTGATTGGAATGTCTGGAAAAGGAAAAAAAGCGATTCTGCTCTACGCATAATTATTACTTTTAGAAAATAGTGATAAATAAAACAATTAATAAATAATATTTAAAAGAATAAATAAATAATATTCAAAAAAATAAATAAATATTTAAAAAGTAAACAAATAAAAAATAGAGGTAAAAATAAAAAGCACAAAAGGGTTGTGAATTTTTTTTGGGGGGGGGAGGGGAATTTGCGCCACTGAGCTTGGGGGGATGCTTGGGGGGCAACCCTGCTACTATTGTATCACAGATAAAAATTACATTAAGGAAAAGAGGAAAATTATAAGGGAGCGAATTGAGTTTTTTTTTTGAAGAATACGCTTAAGAGGTTACTGAAAGAAATAACTGTATTGCAATTCAACTTTGACTTATTAAGGGCCAATCATCTTCAAATGCGTCCATATCTAAGAATTTTTAACTGTCAGAAAGCCGCCAAGAATGGTTTCCACTGCATGTGAATTCGAAAATTTGTCCTAAATCAAACTAATCTGTGATGCATTGCATTCAATAAATTTGCTAGTAGTGTTGGGCATAGTATTTCCACATTAATATTGATCGCAATTTATGTAGAACTCAATGCTAAGTATATTATTAACATTACCAGTAATGTTACATTACCAGATTATGCCAGTAAATTATTAACATTACAATTACTCAATATCTGGTCTTCTTTCCAAGAAACATATAGGAAAAAATTGGGAATATATATTTTTAAATTAAGCAGCTTTCAGGTAAAAAACTCAAAAGTTATGTTTCCAAGTATATTTTAAGAAAAACATAAATTTTACTGGTATTTATTTTTTGTGAATTTCCGTATTAGTATTTATGCATTTGTCAGTTTTTTTTTTTAATTCTGTTCAAATTGACGTACGTTTAAATTGAAACTTCAGACATAAATTTTAGTTTTGGAAAACTGTTTAATGATACGCCCTCCTTTCTTTAGATAATGATTTCACAGAATAATAGCTGAGAAACGGTACAAAGAAACGTAAAACTCCAAAAATAAGCGCTGTTTCATTGTCAGATTGAAAAGAATTGGATAAATAAGCATTTTACTAAAGAAATCGTACGATTTTCTTTTATCTGTGTGGCATGTCGAAAGCAGAAAATACATTCACTAATAATGGGATTTCTCATTTTTCTAATAGTCTGTAAATTTGATACATTTTGAAAGAGAGATTAGATGTGATTCTAAGAGATTCATAGAGTTGAAATAGAATCATTTTAAACAAAGGAAACTGAATAAAGGTATGGATTTATTTATGTTTGAATATCAAAAGCATCTCGTTATGAAAGAGGCTTAGCGATAGTTTCAAATTTCATAGAATAGAGCTTAGTGATTCAAATTTCCATTTATGTTCACAATGTATTAAAATTCCGTAAAGATTCTGAGAACTATATAAACATAGTCCTTTTTATTTTATACTATTTAAAAGTACTGATCGTGGTGGTATTGTTCTGTTTAATGACTACTCAATCAATGATGTTACATAATTCTATATGCAGTTATTTTTCACAGGTAATATTAAAAAATAAAATTAAAGACAATACGAAAAAAAGTGGAATGGTGTTTTGTGATACTTTAATGATTTTTGTTGTTTTTTAAAACACTTTAAATAAGTACCAAAGTCACTTTTCTGCATAAGCTGGGACTTATGGTTTCATCTATCTCCAAGTAAAAAAATATTTATGTATATATATTTGTTTGTTTGTATGTTTGTTCCGAATACAAATCCAGTTTTCGTCTGATTTTCATACAAGTTGGTACAGAGGCTCCTTGATGACTAGAATTCATAGGCGGGGTTTTAAAAAATAGCTCAAAATTCGAATTGTTTGTCTCAAAATGGCCTTTTTCTTTCAAATGTGAATATATAGAGTGAGAGAGATAAGCTTTTAAGCATACAAAGTGATAAAATTTAACACATTTAAATATGAGTATTTTTCAACAAAGATAACGATTAACAATCAATTATCAATTTAAGGCTCACTTATTTCATTTTAGCATGAAATAAGTTAAAAACAATTAGAATAAAAATAGATAATAAAAATATAAATAAACTATTAGAAACAATTATAATTAGCTATGTTTTATTATTAAGCACCCTGGCAACGCCGAGTAATAAGCTAGTATAATATGAATGTAAAGTATAGCGAGGATGCCTGTTTGGAGAGGTCGATACTGCAAACTGAGGCATTAAGAATTTTTTATTTGTGAAGGTTTCTCTGATACTAGTTGAGGGGGGGGAGGCTCTCGTTAAGTAGAACACTCTGTACCATTTGAGTGGAGTACCACTGTCCTTAGGCGAGATGGACACACCTGTGTGTAGATTGTTTCTGCTTCCGATCATAATTTTACTCAAATGAAAAATGCACTGCAAAATGTTACTTTGTTCACCTTCATGAACAACCTAACTGAACCAGATATTTGCAAACGAAACCATTAAAAATGCCCCTACTGGTCAGGGGTTGATCACAACAGTCAATATATGGATATAGACTACTGTACTAGAATGTGAAACATTTTTCAAATCTTGGGCTTTTGCTGGTTTCTCATAACCGGCCACACACCTCTGCCTAAATGAATATAGCTTACATGTCGTAAAATTAAATGGTCTAGGAATTTAAGATAACTTACAGTTCGATCTGTTTATTATCTTTTTATTTTATCTATTTAAATAATCATAAATGAAAATGATTATGCACATTATTATATCTAGAAAAAAAAATCCTAAATCATGAAATGTAACAAACGAAAATAAAAAAAAACCTTTACCACGAGTAAATCATCATTGAAATAATCATTTCCAGACATTGTGCTTAGTGTTCCGCACTCAACGTGACGAATAAGAAGAGAAATGGGGCGAAAAACTCAAATACTAAGCAAAAAATTCCCAGTGGTATCATAATAGAAATTAAGGTTAATCATCTTTGTTGAAACTTTAAAACTAGACATAAAATAATTTTACGGTGATATACATTAGGGTGGGGCGAAAAATAAAAAGTTTTTCAGATCAACTTCTAATAGTTGCCAAAAGTTGTCTTTGGTGATAGTTAGCTTTGTGCAAATTTTGAGAAAAATCGGTTAATATCTTCAGGGGGCGCTGCGATCGCAAAGTTTTACCATAGATTTGTTATGGGTTTTATGGTTAAAATATCAAAAAGAATGCGTTTAGCTAGTCTCTTTGCGTTTTTTTTACTCAAAATATGCTTTCATGCATTAAAAGCATATGAAATGACTCACAAACATTATTTTATATGATATATTTATGTTTAAAAAAAATCATTTTTTCACGTTTTTGTTTCTTTTAAAATGCTTGAAACATAAATATATCATAAAAAATAATTTTTTGTGAGTTATTTCATATGCTTTGAATGCATGAATGTATCTTATGAGTAAAAACAATGCAATGAGATTAGCTAACGGCATTGTATTTCATATTTTAACCATAAAATCCCAATAAAAGCTATGATAAAACTTTGCGATCGCAGCGCCCCCTGAAGATATTAACCGATTTTTCTCAAATTTTGCACAAAAGCTAACTATCACCAAAGACAACTTTTGGCAACTATTAGAAGTTGATCTGAAAAACTTTTTATTTTTCGCCCCACTCTAATATACATACCGAAAAGTTTTATATGATGTCATTAACGGAGTTGCGTTTTTCAAAATGTATTAATAATCCTTATTCGATAAATGTAAGGTAAGTTTTCTTTTGGAAACTGTTTTAGGTTTGTAACCAATTTTACTTTGCCAAATTATTGTTCATTTTTTTTAATCGTCATTTAATGGTAACTTAATAATCAGTTTTCAATCTTTAAATTCATTAATCCTTTAATTCCTCTCCCAAATGCTTGTCACAAACCTCTTTATTACCCTTTCTGTTTTCTAATTTGATAATTTTTCTCTCTTTATGATGATTTAGAACATCTTCAACTAATATTAGGAAAAGGGTTTGCTTGCTAATGATTAAACAACCTTTTTCTCTCAAACTATCTTATGATCAAAATTATGAATAATATTATGTATTAAGATTAATTGCAAAAAAAAAGTTCACAGTAAAAAAAAGAAGCTAAACACTCTGGGAAAGTAATGAGTAGATGATATGTTTAATTTGTAACAATAAAATTTCTGGAAAAAAACGGGAAGGTTTCCGGCTAACCGTTAGTAACAGTCTTGAAGAAATGAAAAAAAATCCCAATAAGAACCAATCCTGTTACTGGAATATATAAGGAACTTTAAAAAAAACTGATAGATTTATGATAACAGTTTGGCACCTTCCTGTTCTACCAAGAAGACTCTTGATACGCTTCAGAAATTATGGCCAAATGTAATGCACACAGCTATTTGAGCAGCTTCTTTGCTTCCAACTCTTCCAAAGGACAGCCTCCAGAGACATGTACGGATTCCCTTAATTAAGATAAAGTCAATCTGGGAAATACATAATGAAATCGATGGCAAAACATTTAATAAAGACGTTGTTTATACCTTGCAACGGGTAGCTAAAAATATTTTTCACAACAGTGAGCAGTTCGTATTCATGCAACGTGTATCAATTCAGGAAAAATTTTCACAAATAAGGTTTTTTTTTTCAGGAAATGTTTTTAAACCAGCGAAATACCGGAAAGGTGCCTAAAAAGGATTTGTAACGTTTCGGATTGTTTTCACATTCTTTTAATCAAAGATTGTTCCATACTTGCTGTGGAAAGTGTGCTATAAAGTGTTAAAAAAGATGAAACCATGAATCAGCGGTAAAACCATGTTATTAAATGCATGCCTCAAAGTGCTAAGTGTGAGGAACTAAGTAAATGTTCTAAAAAGTGTCCTCAGAAGTGTTTTGTAAACTGTTCTAAAACGTGTGCATTAAAGTATCCGTGTTCAAAAATGTTTAAATCATATATGGTTATTTGCTAAGTATTAGCTGTTTAAGGAGTATGGGCATGGGTAGTGTCCATGAACTTCCTTTCCTTGTAATAAACGTCACTCGACCAGGACCAGATTGCAAGTCTCCGCGTGAAGAAAGCACATTTCTGATGTAAGTTAGAAAGAGGGCTGTTATAGTTCTGAACACTTTTCAATCAGTATTAATGTTTTAATAAAATGTCATAATCTGTTAAAAGTTAAAACGTAGATAGTGACTCATTTCCTGGTGTTATTGGAATGAAAAGTTTTAAGATGTATTGTATGGATGAAATATATATAAACGACATCTTGAAATTTAAAATTTAGACAATTGGCACGAAGTAAGTTCATTAACATCCAAAGTACTGTCGTGGGTCAGAAAAACATAACATAACACTGTAAGGAAACAGTTTTCAAGCATTACTGTTTTTAAAACTTAATATCTGTAAATTAAAAATTATGAAGTAAAACTACATACAATAAACATTCAGTTAAATTTTCATTTTCTAACTTTTGCTACTAATGTTATACATCAAAATATAGCTTCATGCAATACTATTACTTTCCCCTCAAATGAGAATTCTAAAACATCTGTTAAATTATGTTTCTACACTTAAAAAATCTTTAAAAGTATCAACTTGACACAAAGTATGTCAGGAAAATAGATAGATAAATGAACGAATTGTTATGCTGATGCTACAAGCAGATAAATAAATATTGTAAGTGTTGTTTTTGAAAAAGAGTCTTATAAAATGCTTGAAAACTGCCCTGAGTTACATGATAAAAGTAAATGAAATTTACAGCTAGTGCAAGCATAAGTAGGGCTTTCTGCTCTGAAATGAGCTGTTTCAATTATTTCAAGAGCAATTTCATTTGTTTGAGTGCCTTGGTCATTTCTATGACTTTTATAGGAAACAACAAAAGAGTGCCTCAAAATTTGGGTATTAAATTATTTCACGCATTAACTTGACCCGAGCAAAGCCTTCACGTTAAATCAAAAACAGTAAAAAGCAGTTGAGACAATAAGGAGCTCTTGGATAAAATCATACCTCTTAGTCAATGAACACGGTAGTATCTTGCTTTATATAATATAATTACTTAATCCTTTAGGTCCGAAATTAATTTAGCAATGAATTTTTATATATTTTTTTTGTTTTTTCAGTTGAAAATACAATAAACAACATATATACCGAGTACAAAAATTTTGAAAATCAATAGGGTCTAAGGCTCCCTACGCCTTAGGGTCCATACGAAAACTGTTTCCGAGACTAGGTGCCATCTGTCCCTCTCTCAGCAAAATACAAGGACTTAAAAGCTTCAGCATGATTCCAGCCATTTAGGATTCATAATACTAGCTTAATAAAAGTGGGACTTTTTAGTCCCTTCAGGACATAAAGGATGAAAAACACTGAAGGACAATTGAAAACAACCTCTAAAAATGTACTTTCGACTTCAACAAATGACCTTTCTAGAGTAACTCCTTAAACAAAAAGAGATAGTTCTCCTATAAATCAATTTAGCTTAAATTTGCTTTAGTGCTCCTACCTACACCATTGAGAATGTTTCCCTCTTTTTTGAAACAGGAAAATGTAATTACCATGGATTTGATATTACCCGAAAAGGGAGAGACATGGTCTATATGGGAAGTCAACTTACCAGAGAAGCTCTACTCTGTAAAAACTGAATGTTGCGTTTACAGTATAATACAGCTAATTTTATAGAAATAAACTAAAAATTGCTAATTTTACAGTAATAAACGGTAAAATGTCTAATTCCACAGTTTATTACCGTTCATTTTACAGTTTTAAACTGGAACCTCTGCTGCCAGAATTATACTGTTGTTTTTAAGGTATAATACAGCTAAATTTTACGGCAGTAAGCTGTAAAATTTCTAACTTTACAGTAAGAAACCGTGAAATTGCAAGTTTTACAGTTTATTACTGTGCATTTTACAGTTTTTAATTAGAACATCGACTGCCTGAATTATACTGTAAAAACAACAGTTCATTTTTTGCAGTGCATATTGCTCACAAATATCTCCATTCTTCCCACATATGCCCTCGAGAGTTGAAGTCCTTGTCTCAATTTAAACCCTTTTTCATCGGACCTGATTTTTCCTACGAAACAGTTTTTCCCCAACAAATGTATTTATTAACGTTGTGTTATACAATATTTTGGGCATAGCTGTATATTCTTTAAAATTTAAAACTGTCTAAAATTAGTGTGTGTGTGTGTGTGAATCTAATATAATAATCCTTCAGTAGAGCTAAAGCATAGTTGTCAGGACACTGAATAAGTTATTTTTCTAAGTGCAAAGTAATTTTGCATTAATCAGAGCACGCCATATCGTTAGTCATAGGGTGTGGTCCGAAAGTCGTTCGCAGAAGCTGGCAATATTTTGTTGCACGCTAGTTCAGAGAGAAATGACTAACGATGTAAGGAAGCTTGTATACCGAATTCCGGTTGCAAACTGTAGAATGAAGAGATAAAAATACCGCAATTTCGCATAATTGGATGGATTATAGAATATACATTGTAGCTCAGATATCTTGGGAAAAAATATATGGTATGGTTTCAGAAATGTATGGTAAAAGGTCTGTTATTACTACATTATACTTTTATTTCGGTATTTAACGTCCTATTCATTTTCTTTATTATCTTCCTTCCAATTCTTTTTTTTTTAATTCTCACTATTAGCTTACAATTTCTATACATTTATTTATATATGTACATTTATATATCTTGTTCAAATTGTGCAACTCTATTTTCATCCACTTGCTGTAATCGGAATCTTTTGAAGCTTCGAAAACTACCTCAGACTTGATGTAAATGCAATATTCTATTATCAAATTAGTTAATCAACTACTAATTATTTTATTTAAATTTTTATCTGTTTTTCTTTTTGCAAATCCTTTAGCTCTACTTTGAAAACGACTTTTAAAGATTGACATTAAAAATGACTCTTTTCCACTCAGAAAAGCCTATAAGAAATGAAGATGTTAAGTATCAAATCAAAACGATTACTTGTGTGCGTGTGCAGATGTAGGAAAACTGAACCATTAACGTTAACGTAACCCAACAAACTATGTCAGTTTGCTAATTTGAAGCGAAAAAACGTTGCTCTGTCCTGTTGTTTTTTGACACCTTTTTCCTTTCTTTGCAAAATGATGCGTTTTATTTTTCCTTACAGCTTTAGAAAGAAATTTTGCTATCAAACGCATTGAGACTGAAACTAAAACTATTTAACTATTTTATTTCATGAAATGAAATAATTTATTCTTGATGATAACTTTTTTATGCACAGGACGGGAGAGGGGAGGGGGGGGGGGTAATTTCTGCTACGTTATACACTTGCTGGATCACACTCGTGAGAAATTCGATATAAATCTATAGGTACTTGGAGTGCATGTTTAATTAATGGAAGAAAGTACTTTGGTAACCAGCCAAAACAGATATTTCTAAAAAGAAGCAATGATCTTGAAATCGTTAATGTGTTATTTAATAAAATAAAAAGTAAAGAAAGAAAGAAATACAACCTAAAGAAAAGAAAAGAAAATGCGAGAAAGCTAGAGAAATAATTAAAACCTATACCTTTGTTCTTGTTGTCGTGCCATAGTTATTTGATGATTATTATAAAGGCATTAATTGTCATTGCTTTCAGAGGTTGGAATTATTTATTAACATTTAAAACAACACGAAAAAGATGTACAACGCAAGAGGCCGAATTAACACAAGGGCATCGATGCTTTGAACATACGAATTCTGTTTTTGGAAACGCAGCTTCTAACAATTACCCCAAGTAGCATCAACTCATCGGATTTTGCTCGGCCGATCATTCAACTCCTCATAAACTGATCCCGTAACGCATGATAACATCGTTCCGATCAGTATCCGAGCACGGTTTTCGATGAGCTACTTTTCATCGGAAACTGATATCCTTCCGATCAATTTTCCCGATGAAAAAAAGCCGAGCTATATTCCATCGGAAAACAATATCCTTCCGATCAAATTTCCCGATGAAAATATGCCGATATATATTTCATCGGAAAACGATATCCTTCCGATCAAGTTTCCCGATGAAAATTAGCCGAGCTAAATTTCATCGGTAAACGATATCCTTCCGATCAAGTTTCCCGATGAAAATTAGCCGAGCTATATTTCATTGGAAAACTATATCCTTCCGATCAAATTTCCCGATGAAAATATGCCAAGCTACAGAAAATTGGAAGGTACGGGGGTCTCTGGGGGTGCTAAATGCTAAATGCTAAATGCCAAGCTACAGATTTCATCGGAAAGAGGTCGTAATGATAAAATTTTCTGATGAAAATTTTCCCAATCTCAAATTTTTATTAAATATGCAGGCTTGGTCTCATTAATCGTAGACTTGGTGGCGTGGTGGTAGAGCGTTGGCTTTCCGCCCCGATAACCCGGGTTCGATCCTAGAGTTGGCCACTGGCACCTGGTTGGGGGATCGCCCTACCTCTGCAAAAGGTTGTGCCTCTACTGCAGCCCCATTTGAAGAAAAAAAGGAAATGATCCAAAATTCATCACCACGGGACTAAACTGCTCGTATATTGCTCCAACTCTCATCGTATTTCGAGCAAAACTCATCGGATTTTGCTGCTAGGATTGTGTTTGGCCGATGAGACATATTGGAGCAATTCCCGATCAGAACTCATCGGAATCCGATCATCGGCCGATGAGAATTTCATCGGGTTTCGATGAATGGCCGATCATCGGCCGATGAGATTGTGCTGCTATGGACATAGGCTCCTAACCTATATATAGCTACTAAAAATGATCTTTTTTAGTTTATTGCTTATTGAATCTGTTGCTTGTACGGTTTACTTCTAGAAAAATCCTTCAAACATGATTAGTATAAAAAACAGCGCAAAGAGTAACAAATTTAAGAACTTGTTAATAAACTATCATAGTTACGGACCCCATTAAAACGGACTTTTCTTAATCTGAAAAATCAATTTAGATTTACCATTCTGTAAGCGCATTAATGGTAGTTACGCAGTAGTAGTTAGCCCATTAATGTATTTTTGTTGACGGTATTTCGAACTCTGGTAAAGTAATTTGGTATGTTTTTCTCATGCTGCTTTTTATTTCATTTTATGAAATTAAAAATACCATTTTTTTTATGTACAGCATCTTTTTTCTGTACCTTGACATACGTTAAATGTTACTGAGTTTAATAAGTATTTTTATTTATGCGGATGACATGCATCCCATTTTACTGCAGCTTTTTCAGTGTTTATTGAATTTACAAAATATTTAAACCTTAGGTAAAAACCTTTCTATTTTTAAAAGCACTGCTTATTCTGAAATAGTGTTTTAGGTATTTCCAAATATCCGTTAATTGGCAAAATTTTGAAATATATGTGATTATAACTTTTCCCCTCAAACCGGATTAAACTACCTACCACAGCTGCTAAATTGATTGGTTACGAATTTTCCTTATACTTTTTGTCAGAAAAAACCCAGCAAAAACTAAACTCGAATCGACAGTTTTATAAAGTAACAAATTGGTCCTTTCTCTGGCTATATTTCTCTTCAATTTCATTTTTACAGCCCTTTAATTTATATCCTTCTCTCTTAAAGAGAAGTTTAAAGAATCTCGTTATCGAAATTGCTCCTCAAAGCTTTCGAACTCACAGCTCAGGCAATAACAAGAAGGAGCGACTTCTTAGTCCGGTCACGTTCCACGATGCGTGTTCCAGACTTTGTTTATTATACTCCGAGTAGTGACTTTAGTTTGTCAGGAAGATAGCGAGCGAAGACTGCTGCGAAAGTTGGTTCATCTAATTGATTACATGCTGAGCAAGCAAAAAACATTTCGCCCAAAATTAGGAAATTAGTTGATTAGATTTTTAAGCTCTTAAGTTGGGGAGAGACGTAAATTTCTCTACATTTTTCTGGGAAATAAATTAAAGAGCATTTTCTAAGTTCATGGTTTCGCATATGAACGGTAAATGAATATTTTTGGACAAGTTGAATCTAGGTTAACATTCGTTTCTGTTCCTTTTTTGGATGAGTGAATAGTTATTTTTACACAAAAAATACACAAATACAAAATATAAAAAATAATGGCAGTATTTACTTTACTATTCAGAAATAACAGTCAATCGGTCTATACCAGACTCCTTATCAAAATTATTACTACAATAACTGATTTAAACCAGAAAGAGAAAACGAAATAAAAACAAAGAAAGAAAAATACAAAACACTAGATCCATGCTTTTAAACCTATAAGTTGCAAAAAAAAAAAAGGAAAAGAAAGAAATCTGTATTTTTAATTGTGTGTTTGATCTGGTTTTTGTTATGCTAAAAAAAATCTTTGCCAAATTCATTAAATGAATTCAGTATTAAGGGCGATTCTCTGTAAACTCGTCATTTTTCACACGAAATCTGTCCGGGCATGGTTTTTTGAAATGTTCGTATAATTATTATACTATTGCTCAGAAAATGAATCTATTACTTTGCTTTGAAAGAGGGCCAATTGAAGTTTGTGTTTTTCTGATAAATCATGATAGGGGGTAAGTCCCCCGCCTAGTATAACTAGGCAGGGGACTGTGCCAGGTGACTGTGTTTTTGCTCTTTGTTGCGTAATATCTGCAAAACTATTGGAACATAATTAGTTACGAGACTACCTATAAATTTAGGCACAAATCGTGGACATAATAACTAATATGTTTCATAATTAAACTAATTGACATTAATAAAATCACTTCCCAGAGGACTGTTTTCGCAACGACCCTGATGCATACTTTCATCATAAATGTGGCTCTCAAACTAAACAAAGTATCGTTTCAACATCGTTCTCGGCAATTTCAGCAAATTCACACTCATTACTTTAAACTTCATGACAAAAAACATTTGCAAGAGTAACAGATTTTTTCTATTGGAGCTTTGAATTTGTGGCAGGGGACTGTTTGAAAAATCTCCGGACAGAATTTACATGACAATTTTAAGTTTTAGAAATACGTAATTAGACCTTATTTCATAAAAAAGATATAGTTGCATTATTCTATTTTTAGATATTAATTGCCAAATTTATGTAGTGTTAATAGGTTTTTTCAAATATTGCCTTGAAGTGTTAAACTATTGGATTGGGACAGCCAGGGGACTGTGTTTTTGGCGCTTAGATAATTTATAGAAAAAAAATTAAATAGTTACCGCTCCAAATACAATTGGGCCACAAAGTATTAATGCTTTACTTGTATTAAGAGCAATAATTACTTTATTACACTTTATTATTTTTAAAATACTCGGTCCGGACAGCGAATTACCAGTTTACAGAGAATCGCCCTTAAATAAACAACACAAAGATTTTAAAACACAAAATTGATTAATACTTTAAGAAATTAAAACTTTGCGTTAAACAAGCTCATATTTTTCTTTCACTTTTTCTCAATTTCTTTTCAATATAAATTTTTCGTCCCCGTTAATTACTTATATATTATACGTAATTATAATTGTTTTCCACAAAACTGATTAAATGCTCGAACACAGCTGCGAAATTGATTGAGAAATGTTTCCTCATACTTCCTGTAAGAAATAACTCCGTAAAAACAAACTCGAAACGGCAGTTTTATAAAGTAACAAATTGGTCCTTTCTCTGGCTATATTTCTCTTCAATTTCATTTTTACAGCCCTTTAATTTATATCCTTCTCTCTTGAAGAGAAGTTTAAAGAATCTCGTTATCGAAATTGCTCCTCAAAGCTTTCGAACTCACAGCTTAGTCAATAACAAGAAGGAGCGACTTCTTAGTCCCGTCACGTTCCACGGTGCGTGTTCCAGACTTTGTTTATTATACTCCGAGTAGTGACTTTAGCTCGTCAGGAAGTTAGTGAGCGAAGACTGCTGCGAAAGTTGGTTCATCTAATTGATTACATGCTGAGCAAGCAAAAAACATTTCGCTCCAAAATTAGAAAATTAGTTGATTAGATTTTTAAGCTTTAAGTTGGGGAGAGAGGTAAATTTCTTCACATTTTTTCTGGAAAATAAATTAAAGAGCATGTTCTAAGTGCATGCTTTCACATAAATACTGTAAGTGGATTTTTTAAGAAACGTTAAGCTCAGGTTAACATTCGTTTCCTTCACTCCAGTTGATCAGTAAAACGTTATTCTTACACTCAAAATTACACAAACATAAAAAAATATAACCTGATGGAAAAATTCCCTTTAAAGTTTAGAAATAACAGTCAAACTGTAGAGTAACTCATTTTCGAAAAAAATATTCCAATAAATGATTAAAAAAAACGAAAGAAAGGAAAAGATGAAAATAGAAGAAACAAGAGCGATACTTTTAAGTCTATGCAGTTACTAAATAATCGAAATCAATCTGTATTTTTGACTGTCTGTTTGATCTGTATTTTGTATTGCTTATCGTCTGTTGAATACTATTTTATTCTGTATTGTTAATGAGTTTTATTGTTAAAGTATTATTAATGTAAAACAAACTCGTATTTTTCTTTCACTGTTTCTTTTAAACTTGTTATTAACATTTCTCCCGTCACTTCTGTAGATAATTGAATATTTATAGTTAGCCACAAGATTACACAAATGAAATGTATAAAAACGTAAAATATATGTTACTTGCGAATCGTTGTAAAACTTTCGTGGTACGTAAAGTTATAGTGGATGATTTTTTACTATCGATAAATCTTTAATGAAAATTTGATTCATAATTATTTTACACACGACTTTATTGTATAAATAAAATAATCCACACACAAACAGACACATATGCTTGTCCCTTTTCATGGAATACACTGTTAAAACTACTGGTTGCGATTGGCACCTTTCCGGTGTGAAACGCTTGTAGAACCAGCGCACCAGTGTAGGGAGGGAGTCGAGATTTTACCCTTGGCTTGGGTGAAAAACTGGTAGCCTCAATTCAACAAACACCGCGGGTGAAAGATGGAACCGTATAGGAGAGTATAATGGCACCCTCATTGTTTACTATTGCAGATAACCCTTGTGCTGCGTGCGGTTTTGTTTTTCAATTGTGTTTAATTTTATTTATTGTTTTTATTCACGAAGTCTTGGTACACTTTCACCTTGAATTCCGATTGGAAAATGATCGAAGCCTGTAATTGAGGGCATTTTCTCATAGCTCAGATATTTCAACATATTTTAAAAGAATTCATGACTTTGGATTCAACTCAGTAGTTTTAAAATGTGATTGACATTTACTACAGCATTATCTGTACCGAAATTGAAGAGGGAAATTTTTTATGGATCCCTTTCAAGAACAATCAAAATATTAAGTTGTATTGTAAAAAAAAATAATCGTTTCATTACCTTCTAAAATTTTAATCAAGAGTAACATATTAATACGTATGTATAGTTTGACAGTTGAATATCTTTATGGTATAAAACAGTGTTCTCAACCTTTTCACGGCTAACGCCCCCTTAAGGAGTGAAAATTTTTCCAACGCCCCCCTTAATATTAAAAGTGAGGGGTTTTGCAAAAAGAGGTAAAAAAACTTAAAATAATTTCCTTCCAGAATTTTACAAAACAGTTAAACAACATATATTTTCCCTCGGTATACATTATTATATATAGAATTAAAATGACGAATTTAGAAATGTACATACATCTAGGCTTAAAAAATATTCGACTTTCAAAAAAAAAAAAAAAAAACGACTTCAGAAATATATACTAGTGAGACATTTGTGCTTGGTGATTCAAAGCCAGTTTAATCAGTCGACTAAATATTTTTTGTAAGATGAAGGCGCAAAACCCCTCTTGGGACGATTTGGAGACGATTTCGCTTTTTTGTAACTAAGTAGGCGACAACACTGAATCCTCGTTTGACAAGGTAGGAAGAGGGGAAGGTAATTAAAAAAAAATTGACTGTAGCCCACAGAGCAGGATAAAGGCTACTAATGTTTCTTTGCACCCAAAATCCTGTAACATTGTTAACATTCCGGAAACCAGCTTTCAAAAATTCATTGTTTGAAAGTTCAACCAATTCTTTCTGATACTGAACAACTGGTGTCTCAATGTTTTCAAAAGGGCTGATGACCCATTGAGGAACGTTCAGAGAAAAAATATCCTCAAAGCGCTTATAGAAGTCTTTGTGCAAAGACTGAAGAGAGAGGTCGGTAATAAATGTGAGCATCATTAAAGGAAATTTCTCTAAAAATAAACCATGAAAGTACATGAATGAAATGAGAAAAAGCCAAAGTGAAAACACTGAGGTCAAACTAAACAGTCAAATTGGGATAGCACAGCATTGCAATACGGTTGCTAGGTAAAATTTAGGAAAACGACCAAACCAAGGAAAATAATAAATTTGCACGAATACCCGCTCTCATCGAGAAAATTTGAATAACTTTGGGGGAGACTTACTTTCCCATAGGTACTAAGATAACTTAAGAGAACATGGTGAACCCATTAAAGTTTGGCAATAAACATTAAAATCTGGTATTATAATCTAGGAATTGTTCAGTCTGAAAACCAGTTTCGTTTAGCAACAATCAAAGTAGGCGACTAAACCTTGAGAACTTAATTGGACCATTTTGATGGTTTGGCTTTTGAATTTGATGTGGCTGTGCGTGATCGAAATTAGCCAAAATGGGCAGCCCTGATTGCGACTGCGATTAATTGCAGCATTTCTTCTTTAGGTAGCATTCTCTTTCAAGGTTGTCGGATGCGAAAGATCACTAAAAAGCCAAATCGCTACAAGAGAGAGAGAGAGAGGGAGAGAAAAGGGAAAAAAGCTAACCTTTTTTGAAAGCAAAACAGGCACTTTAAAAAAACGTAAGGAAGTAAGATTAGAGATTCCAGAGTACATAAGTTGATTTATGGTTGGCACAAATAATTCAAGTTGGATTCGTGATTGAATACAATATTTAATTTGGATTTTTAAATTTAAAATTAAACTGTAATACATTTATCGTCGACTGACCCCACCGCCCCCCTCTCGCCCAAAATATACCCACCGCCCCCCTGCTGCCCAAAACATATTCACCGCCCCTCAGCATCTTCCCACCGCCCACAGGGGGGCGGTACCGCCCCCGTTGAGAACCACTGGTATAAAAGATAGGGGTATTTAAAAAGCAGTTTTTGTTAACGTCAAGTTTTTCGACAGATTAAAAATCGAAATATATTTTAACAATCTATTCATTTCAACTGATGGAACAAAAAAAAGTAAGCTCTGGCAATGACGAGCTCAGCATTCGTTATCAATAACGCCAAAGAAAGATATTAGCGAAAGCACGAAATGCAAATCATGGCATTAAAATAGTATATACATATACGTATAATAAAAACAAATAAGAAAGAGTCGCGTAGAAAGAGTTTTTTCCCCTTCCCTGCGTTCGGCCCTATGGATCGTTACACAGAAATTAAGAACATTTTGAAATGATTGTTAACATGTTGGAAAATCTTAGAACCATGATTAAATGCATGTACTTACGTGAGAATTCGAAGATTAAAATGATGAATTAATCCATTTTTGTCATTAACTCAAAGTGAAATCCAAGACTATGAAAGCACTGCACCGAGAATTCTGTCGTGCCGACGTAAACAAGATGTCCGCCTTTCAAATGGTTGATGATGATGATGAGACCTCGGAGTCGCAATGCGCAGGCGCAGGGTATCAAAGGGGCCGTTTCGTTCTGCGAGAGTCACACTGAGCATGCGCAAGCTTCATTCTCCCTAAAGGGTGCCACCCCGTAGTTTTAACAGTGTACGTGACGATACTTTGCAAATCATTTAAACTTTAATGATAATTCAAAGTTAAATTAATACTTAAGAGATGTTTGACATGCCGCATAATCAGACGACATGAACAAGGCCAATTTTCTAAACCGTTAAAACCTACCGACTGGATCCAGGTTTAAACCTGTGTCTTCAAGAAGTAAAATACAACGCGTAACGATAGCGTTACTCTGAAGGGACAAAGCAATCAATAAGTTCCTATATAAATTAATAACTTCGCCCCAGCTTTAATAAAATAGAACCAAAGAAATATATTTTCCGTACCTGTAAATAAAATAATTATTATTACCAATGTACTTTCTTTTCAACATGCGATACGGACATGAGTTCAAGATGTCGGCTCATTTTGAAGGTTAACTGCACGTGCTTTACAATGCATTACTTTCCACCATTTTGGAAAAGACAAACGCTCAAAAAATCCAGATAAGCTGGTATAAAACATATCTAGAAACCTAGGCATCGTGGATTCCATTTTTTTCTTTCATCACTGCCTAGGCCCCAAAATGGAATTGCCAAATTATATGATTTCTTTACAACTAATTACTGATGACCTTTACAACGTCATCAGATACATTTCATCAAAAATTACGTAACTAAATATCAAAAGAGCTACTAAAATGAGAAGAGGGAAGGCTTAAGTTTTCCATTAAGTCGATGGTAAAATGATCATTATCGGAAATTCCAGTCGTCAGAAGGGGGAGATATTACACAACCATGGGCCTAATCTTACTCGGCTATCAGCAATGAAGGTTGCATGTTGAATTAATATGACAAGAGAAATGATTTGGAGAACTGTGTGCCGGATCATTTGGTTTAATTCTACGGGAAGGCAAAGCAGGGTTGATTAATAGAAATTATGAGAAAAGGACATTAAAACACTGACTCTATCTTTTTTTGTTGATTTATTTTTTGTGAAACATTTACCTAAAGTTTAGAGATAATATATTGTTTATAGTTTTTATGGATATATATATTTGCTGGAGAGCTCTCTTTGCAGAGAGTTCCCTTCACCTTTTTCTGTTTTGTTTTGCATTAAAATACAGTCAGCGTTGTTTCGTCAAGTAACAGATTAATAAATACACCACTTATAAGAGTAAAACCTATCAGAACAGAGTATTATACCTAATGTTAAAGATCCGTGTTGAGTAGAATATTTTCCCGGGTAATACAATAGCTTTGCAAATAATTTTACAATGGAACTGGTTTAATAAATTACAAACTTGAAAAAATGCAACTCAGAGTTTTTTTTTTTTTTTCAATTCCTGATCACAATGCTTCCAAAAATTAAAATTAAGTTTCTAATCGAATATTATATATGTTGGATGTTATTAATGTCATTATTTAAAGCAGGGTAGACAGTATTTGAATATTACGTCGCTGTAATGCACTATGTTTCGAAGAAAAGTGAAGTAAAATGCTTCTATTTTGTTCTTTTCATTTTAAAACTTAAGTCTTTTCTTATCACAAGATTTCCGTTGTTTTATCAATACAATGAAATGTTTTCTCGATAAGTAATAAAGATCCAAATTTTTGTCTGATTAAGTGTTTTTGGGACCGGGACAGCTTCATCACGTGATAGTAATTACACACATGTGTTAATATTTAAATGTCATTTGCATTGATTACTAAAGGAAATCAACCATGGGCAAACTATTTTTAATAGATTTACAACATGGTTTTGTGCAATTCCTGAAAGTAATTTAAAAAAGAAGAGCTGTCGCATTCTTCTGTGTGCATATTTTTGTACAAGAAATATATGTTTATTTTCTATTAAATGTACAAATTATAATTATCATACAAAAAGTAATCACATAAGCTCTCAAGCTTTTCAGATGAAAAGATCTGAAAAGTATAGTACATAATTGTCAACGGCTGAAAATCTGAATTTCGATCAATTACACCATAGGTTATATATTGCTAAAATAAATACTGCTCAGCTATCTTATCTCGTAGAAAATTAAAGCGTTAAGGAGTTTTCGGAAATACTTTTTTCGCCTCATATTATGCTTATAGCCAACAGTTTAATATGATGAACTCGAAAGTAAACACATAAAGGAAAGTGATTTTACAGTCCAAACGAGGGAGCTTATCGCATAAGTTTCTGCGAAGTTTTGAGGTAAATGGAGATCTAATGCTGCTGTTTCATTTTACTGGCGTTAACGGAATAGTCTGAGGCTAAGATTATGTCTCTTAGAGTAATGAGTTAAAATCAGGAGCAAATTTTGACGAAGGTATATTAAATTGATTCAGAAGATATTATCTAAGATCAAGTCTGCTGATGAAACAAAATGAAGTCTATTTAATCATGAAGCGTGCGAAATGAAGGATATTTTTTAAATTTATTTTGTGGAAAAATCAGTGAATATATATCTGTAAATATTTGAGTTTTATAGATAAGCTTTATTTATATTTTATATATTTGGAATTTGATGACTTAATATTCCATTTCAAAAGCAAACTTCCACTAAGATGGATTACCATCATGAATGTTGCTCAGAATTTAATTTTGGTCTTTGAGCCACCTATTCTGGTTCAGTTTCTGGTACTGGTTTGAACTTAGCATTTATTTTACACTTGTGAGTATTTTGAAAATATTCATTTTTATAATACAAATGTCTTAAGCTTATGTCAAATATTTTCGCGGTCCACAAAAAACTTTACAAAGCATTGAGCCTTGGTCAATAATACTGTATTTATTGCTTCTTTTTTTTTATTTTCGCCTTATATAGAATGGGGCAAGTGGCATAGGGAGAATTTACTTTAAGAATTTAGCAGTTGTTCTGATTTAGGTAGCAAAACAAACAGTTGCGGGGTAATTCCATTGTGACTAACATAACATTTAGAGTAAATTTTTAATCTTTCTTTCTGTGTGTGAGCCTTATTTTTGTCACAATACCAAAAACAAGGTGTTATTCTTCTCCGCATAGATGAGTTGTTTAAGTTAATATACAAAAAGAATAATATTAATTTCATTTTTGGCAGTTAGGGGACATTTTGATCAACGTGACTAACATAACAGATCTGTTTCAAATCTGTTATGTTAGTCACGTTGATCAAAATGTCCTCTAACTGCCAAAAATGAAATTAATATTATTCTTTTTGTATATTAACTTAAACAACTCATCTATGCGGAGAAGAATAACACCTTGTTTTTGGTATTGTGACAAAAATAAGGCTCACACACAGAAAGAAAGATTAAAAATTTACTCTAAATGTTATGTTAGTCACAATGGAATTACCCTGCGTCAGTAAAACATATTCTTTGGCAAATCTAAGAATCCTAGTACACAGTTCAAAATTCAGTAGTACTGCTAAATGAACAGCTTACAGTACGAAAAACGTTTCGATGCAAAATGTATCGAAAAGAGAAAGATACACCGCATAACTTACGACGCAAAACATGTAATTCACCTACTTTCCCATTGAGTATTTGAATGTTATTTAGTAAAGAGTATAAATCATTGTCCTACGAATGCAAACAGGTCAGGTTCCAAATGAATCGTTTGACTACACTACACTACCAAAAAAAAAAAAAAAAAGTTGTTTTTACAGTACAGTCGAACTTGTTTATAACGAGCTCGGATATAACGAGAACTCGGATTTAACGAGGGAAACGAGAATATTTGGTAGGATCAATGTTAAGTCTAAGGAACAGAATTCGTTTTTAACGAGCAAGACCCGTTTTTAACGAGCGAGTTTTTCTGTCTCGCAGTCTTTTTTTCTCATCTTTCTAATCTTATTCCTGTCTTATCTTCTTTTTTTCCCCTGCGGTTCAATACTTTTGTATGAAAAATCCCACCAGCATTGCAGTGTCAATAGGGAAAGTTCACAAATGCTATTTTAAATGTGTAGATTGAGGAACAAAAATAAATGTTTTGGTAATAATCGTTTACTTTATTTTTCTTCCCGTTTATTCTTTCTCCCATTTAAAACTGTAGCGCAACCAGGAACTTTTTGGTGGTTGGGGGGATGGGGGGGGGGTAGTAAATAAAGAACAGTATTTAATTAAATTAATTGATGTAATTAAAGTAAGTAGTATTAATTTAATTGTAAGTTAACTCAATTATTTGACCTCCCAAGCCCCCACCCCTTCTGGTTGCACGCCGGCCGTAAGGACCCGTTTAATACGAGCACTCGGATATAACGAGCAACATGTTACGGTCCCTTCGTGCTCGTTATAAGCGAATTCGACTGTATAATACTGGTAGCAGAGGTTCCAGTTTAAAACTGTAAAATGCACAATAATAAACTGTAAAATTGTCAATCGTGCAGTTTATTACTGTAAAATTAACGAATTTTACTATTTATTACTATAAAATTAACTGTACTACATTGCAAAAACAACATTTATTTTTTACAGTGTATGGTTTCATTCAATCAAATAAATTCACGGAGAACTTGCAATCAAACAATGTTGAATTGCAAAATGGATTCTGGCACTTTTACCGTACTTCAGGAATAATTTTTAAGGCGTATAGTAAGAAAACCTTTTTGGACATAGTCTTAGATAAAATAATGTAGAACGCGTATCTCCCTTTCCAAATCTAAGTTTGACTGAAGGAAAAAACTTTTTCTAAGAGTATTGTTTATGTAGTTTGTTCTTGAAGAGTTAAGTTACTTAAGGGTACTTTTCTAGCACACTTTTTCTCCTAAGAGAGAATATTCAAGCTTACTTCAAAACGCAGAGATTCATTACAGGGTGGTCCATCAATCTTCATTGAAACAACTGTGCCGGGGGACATGAAACAGAAATAAATGACAAGAATAATAAAGACAAAGACCACATTGCTGTCACAGGCTTTTTTTCTGAGGAATCCCTCAATATCATTTATTTTTAAATAAAAACTTTTTATTTTTCAACGATCTTTTGAAAGAAAAATCATGGTTTGGCAACATAATCACAAACCAAAAATGATTAACGGAACTTGCTAAAGCAATTAAATAAAGTCTGAAAATATTTTGTGAAAAGCATGAAAGCCAAAGGATGGCTAGTTTATGTTAAATTTAATAACTACATTTTGCAGTGTGTATATAGTAGCAGTGAGTATAGTATAAGTGAAATTGTTGACATATTTAGTATAAATAAATCAGACAATAGTTTTATATAAATGACTGAATTTTTTTCTTACATAACTATAAAAAATTTTCTCAGATGAAAAATTTGGTGCCTAGAAATGGGAAAAAATATATTCTTGAAACTGATTTTTTCTATTTATTACGCTAGAGATGAAAAAACACCCCCTTTGTTTATATTCTTGTTTAAAATAGTCAATTCGTAATCATTTTGTGTTGAAACAAACAAGTACGTAATTTCTTTTACGCATTCCATTGCAAATATATCGTGAGTAAACCTTTCCTCATGATCATCGCTCACAGCTCCACAGTTTTGAAGCATGAAATTCTGGAGGAAGTAAAGGAAAGGGCGTTTTAGAGACGTATATTGCATCAATGGCAGCAGAACTGCTGCAGGATTTACATGACCAAATGGTGTTTAGTTCACGTTTTCTCTAATGCCGAGAAATACTTTTAAGGCAACCTTAAAAGCTATCAGAGTGTTTTTCTCTCTCCCTCAAAAATTATTTATCAAAAGCTTTATGACTTTGCTCATTTAAAGGACAGTATAAACACCTTAACCTTTGCGTCAATGTATCTTGTGAATTTTGAAGAATCATCGTTATTCTCATAGCTGTCGTAGGGTTCTTCATTATTTTTTGATGAAGAATTGCAAATGCCGAACATAAAAGCTTATGCCGTTTGCTCCCGATCATTCCAGTGATTTTTAACAATTCCCTCATAATGAAAGTGCTCCCCTCATAATCATCAATTCCCTCATAATAAGTGCAACACAACTATTCAAATGTTTAAATGCCATTTGTAGACTCGAGTCACTTAAAAAACAGTCTATGGAATATACCTTTCTGATCCTACCTAGATGATCTCGCAAACATCCATGTCCAGTGAGACCTCTATAAAGAAAGCTGCTGATGTATTCCTTGGATAACTGGGAATCTTCTTGTTTGCTCTTAGAGTTCTATCTCTTGTTCCGCCAAATGGGCATGGGTGGAAATGGAAATGGGTGGATCTGAATGAGATACTCATTTTGGCCTTTTCTCGACCTGGAATTTGAATTTTTTTTTAAAAACCTATGGTGCTTTATGAAGTGAGATTTTCTGTCGTAACTGGGAAACGAAGTTTAAAGATGGTTAGTTCCACGTGAGGTGCTTCTATCTCAAGGGGAAAATATAACATTGGTAAGATTTCACTATACTATTGCCTCTGTATCTTGGAAACAAGAGCTAATTTCAATTTTTTACGATGATTTTCATATTTAACGAGACAAAATACCCCGGAAATAATAGTTTTTGAGTGGAATATAGTTTTGATGATGGGTAGTGCACTTGTAAAGTAATAACAATACTCCTAAAAATAATAATAAATGTAATAAAATTAATTTATATTATTTTAACTTTTTAAAATTACTGCTTTAGAAAATACGTAAATAAATTACCAGTAATTTAAATACTAGAGCATTATGATGTTTTTTATAATTAGAACACTATTTTAGGTACATGACTGAATTATTTTTCATATAGTTATAAGAGAGTTCCTTACTTAAAAATTCTAAATATTTTAGTCTTTTTTTCTAATGATAATAATTAAAAGATCAAGTGATTAAAAAAAGTAAGAGTTACACTAATCATAATGATTTGTTATTCTATAAAGATAATATGCTAAAAATAGCATTGATGTGTAAAATATATAAATATTAGTAATAAAAATACTAGACTATACGTTTAAAGGAGAACTTTTCTCCAGAAACTACAAAACTTTGGAAATAATCTAAACTTCTCCAAGTGTTTTAAAATTGCTTTCGATTTAGGTATTTAAGAAACAAAATTTAGTGCTTCAAGAAGAGTAATGCGTTTTGCAAAATAAAAATATTTAACTAACCTGTGTTTTCGAAAGTAAACCTCAAAAATAAAAGCATTATATATGGATAGGATTTTAAGAAACTTCAGAACTAGTAAATTTCTTTCTTCGAAAGATGTTGTTTGAAGAAATACGTATTTGCTTTAAAAAATGCAAATATTTTATTACCTGTTTCATGCAAAGAACATATTGAGGAAAAAATATTATCCTATATACTTTAAGTTCCGATTTTAAAATGCTGTAATTTAAGTTCTACTGGACAGAATGATTTAATGCACTTTACCAGAGTAGCTGTGAAGCCAGAACTTGCTTGCAGAAAGGAAAGTACACTGCAAAAAATGAACTGTTGGTTTTGCAATATAATACTGACATCCGAGGTTGCAATTTAAAACTGTAAGATGCACAGCAATAAACTGCAAAACTAGCAATTTTAATGTTTAATACTGTAAAATTAGCAATTTTACAGTTTATTACCGTAAAATGTAGCTGTGTTATGCAGTCAAAACAACAGTATAATACTGACCGCACAGGTTTCAGTTTAAAACGGTAAAATGCCTGGTAATAAACTATTAAATTAGCAATTTTACACTTCCTTACTGTAAAATAGAAATTTTATAGTTTAGTGCTGTAAAAGTAGCAATTTTACTGTTCATTACTGTAAAATTATAAATTTTAACAGTTCATTACTATGAAATTAGTTGTATTATACTGTAAAAACGATGTTCATTTTTTACAATGTATAAATATACTTGTCTAAGTAGTCTCTTTTTCAGAGTATCTAGGAGAATTATTTTTATTATAGAAAAGTAAAAGATTTCTTTTATTCAGAGCAGGTAATACACAGAAAAATGAACACTATTGTTTTCTATATCATCCATGAAAAGAGAACAGAGCATCACTAATGTCGTATTGTCAAACATGAAAATCTTTCAAATCTTCTAACATGCAGTTCTTTAGCTGACTGAACGATGTTTTTGTAACGCATCAATTACTGACAAAAAGAAACTCCAAGTTTCCGACAAGAACAAAAGCACCACATTGAAGGATAAAAAAACTCACCGTAATTATTGACTGGTAAATGTTATTTTTATTTTCCTTAAAAAATATAGAACCTTCTTTTAACGGAATTTCTTCATGAAAAAGAGCCCTCTTGTTTTTATAATGAATAACGATTGACCTTTCCATCTAAATTCTAGAATCTAATATTGATTGTTTTGAATAATGCGTTCAATTATGAACGTTGTAACTCTATAACTATTCTAGCTATTTATAAGTACAATAAGAATGTTTTCTGTCACATTTTCTTACATAAGTTCCGTCTTTTGTTTTTTCTTACACCAGCATGTTTCAAATTTGAACATTTACTGAACCTTTCTCTATAACTTTTATTGCCTGTTTTTATGACAAATTCAAAGCAGATGTGCACTGCAGTATTTTATTTTCCTTCATGTTTTTCAATGAATGAAAATTAAGGAAATACTTATCCTATAAAGTATATCGTGTAGTAAGTACTGCAATTAGGTAGCTACAATTCCGAATTTTCTCACTGCTACGGTGAAAAATTGACACATGTTTTTTCACGATTTTTGAGAAATGTGAAGATTTGATTTAAATATTATTAAACTTCAATTTTGATGTAACAAAATAGTTGTAATGCACAAAAATTCTTAGTTTAATTTTATGTTTATATAATATGTTATGTTCCGTGAATGCGAAATGCAATCTACCAAACACTTTTAAGTATGCATTTGAAGATTCAAGATTATCATTTTCCCCAGATTTTCATAACAAATCACTTAAACGTTGAATTTTATCTTGGTTAGCTACTAAAAATACTTATATAGGGATTAATATAAAGGGTTCTAATAAACAAAATAGAATTATCATTAATAATTTGATGCTGAATCAATTTGCAGTTGGCATCCTGGAGAGGATAGGCTGACGCATCCTACACTTTGGCTCCAAGAGATGTTTGAAGCTCGCCTTGGTTGAAACATTTAAAAATAAAATACTATAGCAACTGGTTGCGACGTCGTAAGAAGTAGTTGCTGAGAATTTAAATAAAAGACCACTTTGAGCAATTTTAGCCAGATAAATAATTTCTGAAATTTAACTATAGCCTATGGATTGAAATGGAATAACATCAATCTAGCCGTACACCTGAAGATTAGTCACCAGTTTTCTTCATTGCAATCTTCTAACACTTAAATGTGTTACTACGAATATACTTTTGGGGGAAAATTGTCTCCTGAGTCTGCTCCTTTTATGTAGGGGCCTTAACTTTAACAATTGTGGCATTTTAGCACACATATCTGCAATAATTTTTCGAAAATTTAAATATTAGGCTTTAATTCTAACATATTCAAGACAGAGAACCATTATGTCTCAAGAAAACGTGTCAACTTTATAAAAAAAAAAAAAAAAAGGCCTTAAAAAATACTACTTTTTATGCATTGCGGTTGTGACAGTACGATCACGCCCACAGTACGTAAAAATTGTAATTTTTTAAGAAAAATAGAATTTAAAATATTATACTTCTGTCAAAATGTTTCTTATAATTGAATATATCCCAATAAATATTCGGATTTTAAAAATAAAGGACTACATTGCATGCTCAAAAATGTCTCATTTGTAAAAATGCATTGAGCCCTCAGATGAATATTTTGCTTTTTAAAATACATATACTCTCTCATTTAAAATTAAGGAATTCAAATTACTCATTTTGGTACAGAAAGAAGTTCATTTGAGATTGGTTAGCTCCTAAGTAATATCAAAACACCTCTCATTCCATCCTTAACTTTGCATTCGAAAAAATTAAACAAGACGCTTTATCATGACCATATTCAAACGTGATAATAAAGGGGAGAATGTAAGGTGTTAAAAGAAGAAAGTTTCTTTCTTGTACCTCATGCAATTTGCGGCGAACAAGGGCCGGAGAGAAGTTTTATGTATAGCAAACGACTTTCTCCCTCGGAAGGAAATTCGATGATATGTGTCGTTAACTAGCTTCCACCCTTCGAGAAACCCTGTCGTCTGGTTTGAGAGAACAAATGGAGTGTAATAACTTTCTAGTTTACGAGACACTTGCTATGCAATTAGCTGATGCATAAAGAGAAGCCTCTCTCGCGTTTGATGTTCTTAGAAAGTTAAGACTGTTATAAAAGCGAGAGTTACTTTAATTTACTTTTATAATTAAGATATGTAAGGATAATATACCCATTGCTAAGTCCTTCCTTATACTCTAACACACACACACACACACACACACACACACACACACACACACACACACACACACACACACACACACACACACACACACACACACACACACACACACACACACACACACATATATACAATATACATATATATGTCTATAGAGTGTGCGTGTGTGTGTTATCTTTTAACTCGTAAGCGCCCAAATCATTAAAAAGAATTTTTTTTTTAATATTTTTAAATAGCATTTTTTATTTCATAAATAGAGTAAAGATAAAGTTTTATTTACTTACAGTATTTAGTAGTTGAAATTACAGATGTTCGATAAATAGATGTAAGCTGGGCGTTTCTGGTAGTAAAAAAAATCGTAACTTTCCTCCAATCTTATCTTTAAAGATACCAATTTTTTAAACTAAGAATAAGTTTTTGTGAAATCAAAACCAGCTAAAGAAAAGTATAAGAAACTTTTTTAAAAAATTCCGTCGTTTCAAGAATTAAAAACTACGCAATGGATCTGCAATATGACAAACTTTAGACGTTATCTGCTGGACTGACCGGGACAAGAAAGGTTCAAAAGATTTTTAGGGTTGTAGCCGCATGGGTAAGAAAACCAGCCAATTAGAATAAGAAATGATAAAAAAGTGTTGTTTTCAGTGAGGGGTTTGAAAAGAGGCGATCTATAGTTAGTACACTGGGCGGTAACGGGTTAATCTTAGCAGAAAGAATCCTGTCTTACCCCCATACAAGAACCGAAAACAGAATGAAAAACAACCTTGAAAAAAATAAATTGCGGTACCAGTATTTCAATTTAGAGTTTGAAATATATTAAATACTTATAAAATATTCGCAATTAGTTTATGCATTGAATAAATTTTTATATTTTCCTTCAATTCCAACATTATATTTAGCACTATATTAGAATTTTCGACTTCAGTTAATTTGCATTCAACTTTGTCAACTTTGATGAACAGGTTTAGAAGCTAAAAAGGTCTCAAATTCAAGAAAACACAGTAGATTTTAAGCTCTTTTTGCTGTGCCATGATTTTGCTCATAAAGTTATCACGAATGAAACTTTTTTGCATCATATAATTTTTGAGATTTTTTTTAACATTTTAATATTTTTAACAAGAAGTTCTGTCAAAAACTAAACGAGCCTACTTTCCCGTACATCGACATCGGCAATCTAGCATTTAATCAATATTCTCTTAAATATCTGAAACTGAAAATTATGTCAAACATACCTTTATAACACTTAAAGCTGATTTCTAAAAGCAAAATATACCCCTCTCATCAGATGATCAGGACACGTAAAAAGTAAATAAACGAGTAAATAAAGTTTTGTCGCACCTTTTAAAGAATGTAACTGCTATAGTTCTTCCGTAGAAAAATTTCACAATCGTTTTCAAATGAAAAAAAAATAAAAAATAAAATAAAAGTACAAAGAACATCAAAACACATTTTATCGAAGAAAAAAAACCTCGCTCGTTAATAAAATGTCTCGAATTTTATTTTTAATCCGTTGCCAGTTGTTAAATATAAGTAAAGAATAAAATGCTCTCGTGAATGAACAATTTTTGTAATCAAAAAAAAATATCGTCTGCCAAAAAAATAAATAAATAAATAAAACAAATAATGATAAATTAAACAAAAAAAAAATGAATAAATAAACAAAAAATCGTCTGCACAGTCAGTCATTTTTTTCTGAGCCTGCATTTCCGCCATGTTTGCGGAGTCGGAGTCGGAATCAGAGCCCTCACAGAAGATTTTTCAGAAAAGTACTTAACATACATTTTTTATCAAAACTGTTTTCTTACAAAGTTAGTTTGAAGGAAATCCGCCTTTAAGTTTAGAATCAACATTCAATTTAAATTTCCCAGTAGGCGCTCATGTTAAAAATTTTTCTGAACGGTTCATCATTGAACGAAAAATGGTTCAAATTGAAAAGTGAAATATGGGAACGAGTCTCTCCGAGATCTTTCGAACAAAAAAGTTTATTCAATTCAGACGGTTCACTTAAAAGTTATTAGGTGGAGAAAGGTTGCTTGAACGGTTCAATGTTGAACGAAAAAATGTTCAAATTGAAAATTTAAATACGGTAATGAAGTATCCTTGCCGATATCTTTCGAACAAAAAAAAGTTTGTTTAAATCGGACTGTTCACTCAAAAGTTATTAGGGGTGAGAGCTTGTTTGAACGGTTCAATGTTGAACGAAAAATTGTTCAAATCAAAAATGTAGATACGGGAATGAAGTATCCTTGAAAAGATCTTTCGAACAAAAAAAAGTTTGTTCAAATCGGACTGTTCATTCAAAAGTTAGTATCGCGGGACCGGTTATTTGAACGGCTCAAAGTTGAACCAAAAATTGTTCAAATCAAAAAATCAAATATGGGAATGAGCTGTACTCGCCGAGATCTTTCCAACAAAAAAAAGTTTGTCCAAATCGGAATGTTCATTCAAAAGTTATTAGGGGGGGGACAGACAGACCGACAGACGACGACCGACAGACCGACACACAAATTCCCCATCTCAATACCCTACTTTCAAATTTTTAATTTTTCGATATTCATTTTACCTCTTTATTTTTTAACTTGGCGATTTTTTTGACTTGGCGATATTTTTTTTGGACTTTGCTTGCGATATTTTTTAGATACATTAAGCTACTTTTAATAATTTTTTCGTCTTTCTTTTATTTTTAACGGGAAAGTAGGCTAAAAAGTCTTTAGTCGTTCACATATGCATCTCACATAGGGCGCGTGTGAACAAGCCGAATACGATTAAAAAAAAAAAAAAAAAAAAACACATTAAGAATCATGTTTCACAGAAGCTCTTGAATATGAAACATATGCATAACAATTGCATTAAAAATAAACGTATACTGTGTTAAATTTAATTGCACAGTTAAGTGTTAATAAGACTTTTTTAAATATATAAATATACTCATTCTTAAATGTCATAGTTTCCTAGCTTGTTCTGATTACTGAATAGACAAGAAAAAAACGTACAAGAGCACACACTACAAAGACCATTTTACTACATACAGACCATTTTTGTTACATATTGTTATAAGCTTCATACAGAGGGTGATAGTGTGTATAAAATGTTTTGAAATGTAAGTGTTTAATTAAACTAAAATATAATGTTTTACCTATCCTGGAATTCCAACGCTGAAAACTAATAAAAAAAGAGGCTTTGATTCAAATATTTTTACTCTTGAACAAATTTCAAAGCATATTTGGTTAACACAAAACATGGTAGTTTACACGCACATTCAATGAAAATAAATGCATCCCAATGCAATGCTGTTTTCAAATAAAAATTAATAAAAAATTTCTAAAATGAATCAGATACCATTTTTACACCAAAATTATTCAATATCAATGTTGTCAAATCCTGCTAAATTGATTCCCTTCATGTGAGGATATTTCGTGTTGCCATGGAGACATGAAAACAATCCCCTTTTATCTCGGTATTCAGGGATAATCGACTGAACTGTTAAGATGTTAGGAAAAGCTATTATACCAGTAATAGAGAATCTTGCTTTAGAATCGTAATAATTTCGGTGGAGAAAATGAGAAGCTATAAAGAGGCTTGAAATTCTGCACAAAGAACCCGAATTAATGGGTCTGAAAGACTGACACGTGGCTTTAGATATTTATTAAACATATTTTCTCGCAAAGAGATGTAGAAAAAATAATGATTATGATTTTTTTGTCTTAAATAGAATGCAGAATGTAACCTATACTAAAGGAAAGTATTCTTTAATCCATATCTCACTTCACTACAATGCAATATCAAATACTATTTAGGAATGTATCAATAAGCAAATTGGCCAATTACCGATCGCCAATTAATCGGAAAAAAATGGCCGACTATAAATAATCGGCACAGTGACAAACTATAAGACTGGCAATTTACAGTTTATTGCACTAAAATTTAACTAGTATAACTAGTATAATACTGGCAGCAGAGTTTACAATTTAAAACTAAAACACACGATAGCAAACTGTTAAATTAGCAAGTTTAATAATTTTACCGTTTAATACTGTGAAATTAGCATTTCTACAGTTAAGTACTGTAAAAGCAGCAATTTTACAGTTCATTACTGCAAAATTAGCTATATTATACTGTGAAAACAACATTCATTTTTTACACTGTACACTATAAGTATATCTGTTATGTTTTCTCATTGGTTTTATAACCACACTCCTTCATTACATTTCAATTGCATTTTAAGCGCTACAAATAACCCACAGCAATTTGTTTTTTTTTAGTTAAAATAAATTTTGAATAAAATAAAATAACTGACAAAAATATCCGAAATACAGTATACATTATAACTCATTAATAATAACTTTAGCTTAACTAGTAGTGTTTCACGCTTCGCCTAATATTTGGAGAATTTTTTATTTAAATATTAATCTTAGTTTCGTCATTTTCGCCTGCTGAATGTGCTATCTTAAACAAGCAATTTGCATTCAATATGAAGTCAAAAATGAATTTTAATTTCGAATAGCCTGAAGCGAAAATTGATTGAATAAAGCGATTCACGTTCCCATTTTGCTCCTGACGCTGTGGAGTTCATTAAATTTTCAGGTTTTAATTAAAGAATATCAATTTAGAAGAATAACATTACCGAAAAAAAACTTTCTCAGCAGTTTCTGCCATTCTTTTCTAAGCTTTTTAAGCATATTATTTTCCTGAAATAAAACTCAGGAGCTGTTTTTCAGTTTCAAAATTTAATATCATATGCCTTGTTCAGTATAGAAGTAACTTAATTTTTATTTTATTTTATTTTTTTAAATCTTCGAGGAGGAATTTCATCTCATAAAAAGGTGATAAATTAATTTGCAGTTCTAGGCGACAATCATCTCGAAAATCATTTTTGAATTATTATTTTTTTCGCTAGAAAATCTCTACTCACTGATCATTTTTTCAAACTTATTTTAATCATATTTATTTGGCGTTAAACGAAGCAGAAAAAAATATACTTTTAAGTTTCTTTTATTCTTATTTCATTGTAAACATTACATTTTATATTACTTTTTAAGATTGAGGGAGCTGAAGAAGTTGCTGAGGCAGATCTTAGATATTAACTAGTTGTAAAATATTGAAAATTCTTCCTGACCTTTTATTGATCTAATAATGGATTATTATTTCAGAAGTTGTATCACTCTTAATAAAAGCAAAAAAAAAAGAAAGAAAGAAAGAAAGAAAAAATCGCATTTTAAGCGACTAAACGTAATCTTCGACATCGCATTAAAAAAAACTTGTTGTTGTACACAGTACTTGTCATTAAACACACGTAGTCTATGGAATTTATAAACTTGCGTCTCAAATCAAGGTTTTCTCAAAAGTGGATGCTTTAATCACATTATGATCAGTTATTTGTAGGACGTAGTAACTAGAGCCCCTTTTAAAGGATAGGCTTCACCTGTCGGACATTTTGGTCCCATGATAGCTTTGGACCCAGTCTCGTTTCAAGTAGTTGGAATCACGTTAATATTGCCTTTATTCCTATGGTGTTAACTATTCTTGTCTATATGAGGAAAACATTTTGTTAATTTAGGTTTAAAACAAGTGTTGTGTAATAATGGTTTTAGTTGAAGGAAACATTTCCCGATAAACTGTTTTGAAGATCAATTAGGCTGAACATCTAAAGCTTAGCTCTTTTTGTTTTCAATGTGACTTGAGTAAAAATATCAGTGGCTCCTCTTTCTGTAATTTTTAGATGCAAAACATCGGGTAAATTAGCTTCCATTTTATTGAATTGCTTTTTATTTTATTTTGGCCTTAGTAACAACCAGCCTCTTCAATAATGTATTCACAAGTACTTAAAATAAGGCCACGGGAACCATAATGTCAGATAGGTTGGCCCGTTTCCAAAAGGGATTCAAGATCACACAAGAGATCTAAAATCATAGTTATTTAATACAATATAGACTATATAGACTGTGGATGTAGTTCAAGACGCTTCTAGTTTAAAATCGTACAACAAGCAGAATATTTTGTGTGCTAAAGTTCAGCTTCAAAAAAAGCTACAATGGCCTTTTGGAAGTGATATTTTTCGGTGTTCCTGTTTTATGCAATTAGATTCTGTGACCTTTTGTTTTGTAAAATCTAGTGTAGTGACGTGCTCAGTGCCTTTAAATAAACTTCAAGCTGATTTGGTGAAGTGGAGAAAAGTGTTTCTTTTAATCATTTATGATAAAACTAAAAAAATAAATTTTGGAACAGATAGTTTCGCTAATGCAGATGGTTCGTGTTCAATTCTTGTCTCATATCCCATTCATTCACCAAGTAAACATTAGGAAACTACATTTTGTCCAAATAGAAAGACAACAAAAGATGGAAGGATGACCCAGGAAGACTTGAAAGAGTTGTTGTACAAAACTTGAAAAAAGGAAACGTTAAAAAAAAATGAAAGACAACTTTTTAAAATATAGAAATCTCCGTCGAAAATCGCCAATTCAAGACAATTTCGTATACAATATAAATATTGCTTTAAATAGTGATGTTTAGACATTATTTTTTCTTTAGAAGACATTTTTCTTTATCGATGTATGAGTAGAAAACAAGAAATTATTTTTTTACGTATTCTTTACGATATATCTCGACCTTTTGTATGAGAATGCCTCCTTCTACAATTGCTCCGATCAAGTTTATTTTCTCTACTAATAATAAAGCTGAAGGTTTGTCTTTCTTTCTGTCCTTCTGTCTGTTACGCGCGTAGCGCCAAAACCGTTCGGTCGATTTTCATGCCACTTGGTACAAAATTAGTTTGTAGCATGTAGGTTTGCACCTCGAAGCGATTTTTCGAAAATTACATTTCGTTCTTTTTCTATTCGAATTCTTAGTGGAAATTCGATAAAATCGGGAAGAAATATTTCATACACATTTTCAAATCTTATGTCATTCGAAAGCTTGAAATTTTCTGTACCAAATGAAGTTTTTTCGAAGTTTCTACGATCATCAGGAGAGCTGTAACAATTGTTTTTAGAATCCCGAAATTCAAGGCTTACCTTCAGTAAAGCAAGCCAAACGATTCTAAAATGGTTGGGCTCGAGAGTAAAATTTGTTTGAAAAGAGAGATAAAATGACGGAAATCAACTTTTCATGTTGTTACCATGGTTACGTGTTCATACTTATTTTTGTTTCGTTCTTTTTCCAGCGTTGCCAGACGTAGTATTCTTGACACTACGGTAGTATTTTTTCGGCTCAAATAAGGAGCGTGGGATTTTTCTGGCAACCCTGTTTCCAATATACTAATGACTTAATTAAAAGCTTTGGCGATTTTTTTTTTTTTTTTTTTCATTTTCATAGATTTCGCATTTCAGCAATATTGATTTTGCCAACGTTTGGAAATAGTAGTAGGCGCGTCTATCGCCCATTTGGCGAGAAAGGGGTACCCAACGCACAAAGATTAACCAAACATCGTATAAATTGCGACATTGCAACGTTCTTTTTAAAGTGCTTCATTTCGGAAAAATGTATTGTTTTGCTTTTAAAACTTTCTTCTTCTTTCAAATTTTGGTAAGATTTCTGTTGGTTTCTGTGAGCAACAAATGTGTTCTTATTTTCTCTTTTGGCTTATTTTTGTGCATCTCCCCTTGGGGTTTCATTTGAATGTCACAAGGGGATGCTTTACCCCTTTTATGGAGTAAATCAGTGTTAATTTCAATGCAGATGAATTGGCGCGATCACTTGGCGATATATCGCCAAGCCTTCGGTCGCCAAGTATTTGTCGCCAATTTGGCGATTTTTAAAAATGTTTTTTTTTTTTTTTTTGGGGGGGGGGTTCAATTTGGCGCTATTGTCGATATTTTGCGAAAAATCCACTGAATGATGTTAAAATCGGCGATATTTAGGAGATTAATCATTGTAAAACATTTTTTTGCATTGTTTCGTGGCAAACTATGGATATAAATGTTTGAATTGTTATCTTGCTCCCTCGAAGCACTATTTTAGCACTTAAGGCATCTACTAAGAAATGTACACGTAAAAGGAAGTAGTGTAGGGCCCATACCAAATTTTTATATTATACTTTGAAGGAATTGTAGTTGAATTATAACTAAAATAGAGTATTTTTTCTGCTATATCAATTATTTTACAAATGAACTTTTAATTTTATACCACGAGCAAAGCCGTGCGGGTACCGCTAGTACAACTATAAACATAATAATAAAAACATTGCATTTAAAGATGGATGCATCCAGCTTTTAAAAAACTATTATTACTAAAATTCATGCTCCTAACGCCAGTTTAAATCACACAATAAAAAATTTCGGCATTCATTTAAGACCCAGCTGTTCCGCTAGAATAGAACTTATTCTTATTTTTAACCTTTTCTTGCAGAACAATGCGAGATTGATAGGCAAGTCAAAATGGCTTTTTACCTGCTGCTGAAAACTATTTTTGAATGCTACGGCATTTTACACTTCTAACGGTAAATTGAAGTTTAATGCGTATCAGCCTTTTAAGCTTCTTAAACACATTTTAAGTTCCTTGATGTTTTATTAAAACGAGAAAGAAGAATAAATGCTTCACTTTTGAAAAATGAACAAGAAGTGCTGTCAAGAACTAAACGAGCCTACTTTCCAGTACATCGACATCGGCATTCTAGCATCTGATCAATATTCTCTTAAATATCTGAAACTGAAAATTATGTCAAACATACCTTTATAGCACTTAAAGCTGATTTCTAAAAGCAAAATATACCCCTCTCATCAGATGAAATGGATACGTAAAAAGTAAATAAAGTTTTGTCGCACCTTTTAAAGAATGTAACTGTTATAGTTCTTCCGTAGAAAAATTTCACAATCGTTTTCAAAAGAAAAAAAAATAAAATAAAAATACAAAGAACATCAAAACACATTTTATCAAAGAAAGAAAAAAACCTCGTTCGTTAATAAAATGTCTCGAATTTTATATTTAATCCGTTGGCAGTTGTTAAATATAAATAATAGTCCAGGCTAGTGTCCATTGAAATGTCATCAATCCTAAAATTTTTATATATATGACATTTTTTGGTGGTTTCTATATGAATTTGACCTGCTGATTCCGAATCCGTTGAGTGCCAGACGCTAAACCTTGAGCATTTTTTTTTTTTTTTTTTTTTTTTGGCAAAATGGCGAAATCCAATATGGCTGCTGTAAATGGTATGGGGCCGTGGTGGCCCGATCGGTAAGGCATCGGACTCGTGTCCGGAGGGACCCGGGTTCGAAACCCAGCCGATCAAAGATCCACCGCCTTGATTAATGGTGACTGGGAGGCGTTAAAAATGTCGTGGTCACAAAGTCCTCCAAGTGAAACGATACCTCTGGGGGTGCTGGGCCCTAGGGTTTGCTCGACCCTAGGTTCTGGTTCAAAATTAAGAACAGAGCGCTCTTCAGGGCCCTATCCCGGTTAAACCACGAAGCTGTGGTAGGTACGGGGGACCCTGGAGAGTGTGAAGTGAAGTGTAAATGGTATGAAGCAAATTAATGGAAACGTGCGTGCAATAAAACATTTTATACACTTAAAAATTATTGTAGTTTAGTCAAAATATATTTCTATTAAAAATTAATATTTATAAAAGGTTTTCGTATAAAACATTTATCAAAATAGTAAAATTCAAGATGTCAGCCTAAAAAATTGTAAGGTTTGATTTTCAGGCATAAATCATTTTTGAACCTGAATTTGCATGAAAATAGAATGTTTTAACAAAGATAAATATTTAAAATGATATGCAGGGAGCATAAAAATGTGATTCAGCCTAAAAATAACTTTGTAAAAATATTTAGAAACATTCCAAACTTAAGTTTCGGGATTTTGCCTGTTTAAACCAATTTCCTGCAAGAAATAAGTTTCTTTTGCGAAAAAGTTTCTTATATTGATACAAGTTGCATAAATACAAACTTCTCACTGGTGTGAAACATATTTTTAGCTACCAGTTAGAAGGTACATTCAACGTGTTTGTTTAGTGTTTCGCCTTCAGTTCGATTATGGATTGTCCAGATTGACTTCACCCAAGTAAGGATTTGTGCAATCTCTCGATATTGTAGTTTTGGATGAATTGCAAAATAAATAAGCAGTTTAGCCATTTGCTTGCAATTTATGCCTTAGCACTGGCCATATTTGTTAAACTACTCCAGGAGCTTTCCTGGTAAGCCAGAAAGGTGCCGAACTGCTACCATCAACCTATCTAAAAGTGTTTCGCGTTTCCGATTTATTGCCGTAAAGTGACTGATTTTTGTTTGGAAGCGTTATAAATTCTTTAGCAAGGTTACTGACTTCAGCAGGAAACTTTCCTGATTTCTTTCAGGTATGTTACTGGCAGAAGTTAAGCCTATAACTGCCCATTATTTTCAAGGAGTGTTTCGGACTGTTTTTACAGTGAAACTGTGAAGAGAGAAATTGGCTTAAAACAAATAAGACAAATTAAAAAATATATTTTTCGGTAATAATAGAATCGTATGAGAAATAGCACTACAAAAATTTTTTTTTCCCAATGAAAAAGCGAAAAAATGCTTAGGGCTAATGATATTTATTTGATAGATGTTTTGTGATAACTTTAGAAGCGTCTGCGAATCAACCGAACAAAACATTGTTACTAAACTAAAAAGGAGAAAAAAGTTTTGAGACTTATCTGGTATATTCATTAAATATTTTGCAGTAATTTTAAAAATGCCTGTGAGACAGCAGAACAAAAAATTATGTTACTACTTAATAAAAAAATTGCAAAGTTTTCTATGTTGATGTTTTATTTTAATAGAAAGCCTTTTTTTATTTTATTACTTCAAATGACAGTACAAATCACTATACCTACCATTTCTACAAAAATGTGTTTAGTTTTTTTTTTCTTTCTTGATGTGATAAAGTTGAAAAACTTTAGCGTAAAGTATTGATAGAGCTTGGAAAGAACTAAAATTGGCATGATACAGTTTCATGCATATGACAAAACGTGGTGTCAAGGATGCCACTAAACATTAAGAAGATTAAAACAATGGTTACGTTCACCGCAAAGATGACTAAAATCTGTGGTTCAAATCATACACCGGACAAAAGTATGGTATATTGTTTATTGGAGTCATCAAGGGAAAGCTTCCTTGAAGAAATTGTTTAGTCATCAACTGGCTCCTCATCCTACTGCTTTATTTGATTATTGAAATATGAGAGGTCCAAATAAATCAGCACTAGAGTCAAAACTAAAGGCAGTTTTCAGGGTAGGCGGTAAGAGTCGTCCAGAAATTACCATTCTTGGTGAATGTGCAACAGTGTGGGCATTATCTTGACCCACAACGCCAGCTGCGTGAGTAATTGCATTGATGGTGTAGAAAACCTTATTAAGCACGAAATACAAACCATTCTAGCGGTACACGATCTGTTTGAGAGATACGATAAATTTATTACTACGTCACAACGTCGAGCCACACAAGAGAAAAATGTCTATTGTGTTTTTCAACTTAATGAAAAATCACTACTTTCTAAAAGTGACATCGTACTTAAAGTAGTACCAAATAAGACGCAAGTAATTAAGTTTGATGTGAGCCGACTGTGTTCGATCCGCAGGTCAATGTGTAATTGTTACTGGTACAGTCATAGAAAAAAAAACGAAACACTCTGAATTATTCGGCTGCTATACTTGCCAAGAACAAAAGAAAGGTGTCTTCTGACATGGATTAAAGTCTTCTTTAAAACTATGTGGATAAAATTTTGATAAGGGGCTATATACAAAGTGAAATAAACTCAAAGTCTGAATTTTCAAATGGGAACCCCTACATTTGGTTACCTAATTAGGTGCGAAGGGCCAAAAGTACGCTGGATACCAAACGGTATCACTTTAGGACCAGTAGAACAAAAGTTATGACCGACCAAAGATTTAGGGATCACCACTACATTTAAAAGGCTACTTTCAAGGTCGAAATTTACAAAGAGTAGACAAATCATATTTTTTCGATTAAATTACCTAAAGCTACTCGCAATAATACGTTTGCTTTTCATAATTAATTAAAAATTCTCGGGTTTTGTTAAAGTTATAATATTTTTTTGAAATTTGGAAGAGAAAACCCAACTGTGTAGAGTTCAAGGGAAAAACGCAACATTCTATCTTTTTGATTAAACAAAGATTGATGCATATTTTTAGCTACGCACTAACCGTTGCAGCACACACCTTTTGGAGAGAAGTTACAACTTAAAAGTAACCTCTTGTATTTATATAAACTACTGTATTAGGATTGGCAAAAATGTTAAAACCGTGGCTCAGAATTAAAAAAACGTCTAATCTTCACAAATTATTCCAAATAACCTTCCGAGACACCACAGTTTTCCATGAAAATCAAGTGTCCACGGAAAAAGTTTTCTGAATTGCTACATGTTGCATGAATGCAGACTTCTGACTAATGGACAAAAAATATGATTGTCGACCAATTTTAAAATATACTCAGCAGTTTTATTTGCGTTTCGCATTCAACATATTATAACTGTTGGAAACTAAATACTATATAAAAATGCTGAGCATGTTCTGCAACTGGTGGATAAGCATATTCCTCTTTCTTTGCATAGAAATTCCCTGCTATTGTTTCAGTTTGCACAGTTGTATATGGTCCCTAAAAATGGTTCTTTTAGCATATCTCAAAAACTACTGGATATTTTGAGCTCCCATTTTGGATTCTCCTTTGAAACCCCTTCTAGATTGTTTCTCCATCAAAATATTATATGGTTCTAGATCATCATTTTTTCAAATATGAATTTCAAAATTCATAAAAAATTTAAAATTTTATCTGAGAGGAAGTCAATGACGTTTTTATTGTTGGGTTGGTTCATACTTTGATATAAAAAAACAAACTTTGCCGTACCTATCATGGTTTAGGTATTATATGCCCAAGTATCAAAAATATTTTTAACATTACGGGACGGTTTTTTCTCAGTTCAATTGTGAAGCAACGGCTGGAGCAAATTTAAAACGATTTGGAATACAAAGTTAAATGATGTTGTTGATCACAAATATGCGATAAAAAAGGGGGGTTTTCATAGAAAATTTTAAAGTTGATGCCGATTTTTATATGAAGACGACCCCTTAACAACAATTTACCAATAGAAATTTATAGAACATATATTTCCTGAAAAAATAACATATTACACGTGTCTCTAGTGTTAATAGTCTTCGAATAAGAGCGAGTGTTTCGTTTTTTTTCTTCTATGACTGTACCTATTCTTTTCCGATTAGATTAGTGTTGGAATACAACAAGCCATTGTTTCTTATGAAGAATCTGATGTGATTATGACTACCTACTTAGCTAAAGTCAGTAATATTCCGAAAGAATTTGGAACCCTTCCAAATAAAAGTAAGTCACTGTACGGCAAGAAAGAGGAAACTTTCCAAAACGCAGATTGTTGACGGTAACAGTTTAGCACCTTTCTGGCTTACTAGGAAAGCTCCTGAAGCAGTTTAACAAATATGGCTACTGCTGAGGCAAAAATTGCAAGCAAAGAGCTAAGCCGCTTATTTGTTTTGCAATTCCTCCAAAACTACAATATCGAGATATTGCACATTCCCTTCCTTGGGTGAAGTCAATCTGGACAATCCATAATCCAGCTGAAGGCGAAACACTAAACAAACACGTTGGATATACCTTCCACCTGGTAGCTAAAAATACGTTTCACGCCAGTGAGAAGTTCGCATTCATGCAACATGCATCAACATGGGAAACTTTTTCGTAAAAGAAACTTGTTTCTTGCAGGAAATTGGTTTAAACCGGCAAAATCCTAAAACTTAAGTTTGGAATGTTTGTAAATATTTTTACAGTGTTATTTTTAGGCTAAATCACATTTTTTATGCTCCCTGAATATCATTTTAAACATTTATCTTTGTTAAAACATTCTATTTTCATGCAAATTACAGTTTAAAAAATGATTTATACCTGAAAATCAATCCTTACAACTTTTTAGGCTTGCATCTTGAATTTCACCATTTTAATATTTTTTTTTATTCGTATACTTTTGATAAATTTTGATTTTCAATAGAATTATATTTTGACTAAAGAGTACAATCCTTTTTAAGTGTATAAAATGCTTCATTGCACGCACGTTTCCATTAATTTGCTTCATACCATTTACAGCAGCCATATTGGATTTCGCCATTTTGACAAAAATGCTCAAGGGTTAGCGTCTGGCACCCGATGGATCCGGAATCAGCAGGCCAAATTCATATAGTAAGCACCAAAAAATTTCATATATATAAAAATTTTAGGTATATAGCCTCCTAGCCTGAACTATAAAGAATAAAATGCTCTCGTGAATGAAAAATTTTCGTAAACAAAAAAAATCGTCTGCCAAAAAAAAAAACTAAATTAAATAAATAAATAAAATAATAATAAATTAAACAAAAAAAAGAAGAAATAAACAAAAAATCGTCTGCCCAGTCAGTCATTTTTTTCTGAGCCTGCATTTCCGCAATGTTTGCTGAGTCGGAGTCGGAATCAGAGTCCTTACCGAAGATTTTTCAGAAAAACTTACAAACATTTCTTATCAATCTGACTTTACAAACATTTCTTGTCAAAACCGTTTTCTTACAAAGTTAGTTTGAAGGAAATCCGCCTGTAAGTTCAGAATCAACATTCAATTTAAATTTCCCAGTAAGCGCTCATGTTAAATTTTTTTCTGAACGGTTCATCATTGAGCGAAAAATGGTTCAAATTGAAAAGTGAAATATGGTAATGAGTCTCTCCGAGATCTTTCAAACAAAAAAAGCTTATTCAATTCGGCCGGTTTACTTAAAAGTTATTAGGTGGACAAAGGTTGCTTGAACGGTTCAATGTTGAACGAAAAAATGTTCAAATTGAAAATTGAAATACTGTAATGAAGTATCCTTGCCGAGATCTTTCGAACAAAAAAAAGTTTGTTTAAATCGAACTGTTCACTCAAAAGTTATTAGGGGTGAGAGCTGGTTTGAACGGTTCATGTTGAACGAAAAATTGTTCAAATCGAAAATGTAAATACGGGAATGAAGTATCCTTGAAAAGATCTTTCGAACAAAAAAAATTTGTTCAAATCGGACTGTTCACTCGAAAGTTATTACGGGTGACAGCTTGCTTGAACGGTTCAATGTTGAACGAAAAAATGTTTTTTTCTGAGTCTGCATTTCCGCCATGTTTGCGGAGTTGGAGTCGGAATCAGAGTCCTCTCAGAAGATTACTCAGAAAAGTACTTTACAAACATTATTTATCAAAACCATTTTCTTACAAAGTTAGTTTGTAGGAAATCCGACTTTAAGTTCAGGATCATCATTCAACTTAAATTCCCCGTAGGCGCTAATGTTACTTTTTTTTCTGAACGGTTCAATAGTGAACGAAAAATATTTAAAATCAAAAAGCGAAGTATGGGAATGAGCCTCTCCGAGATCTTTCAAACAAAACAAAGTTTATTCCATTCGGACGGTTCACTCAAAAGTTATTAAGTGGGGAAAGATTGCTTGAACGGTTCAATGTTGAACAAAACAATGTTCAAATTGAGAATTTAAATACGGTAATGAAGTATCCTTGCTGAGATCCTTGGAACAAAAAAAAAAAAAAAAAGTTTGTTAAATCGGAAGGTTCACTCAAAAGTTAGCATCGCGGGACAGTTTGTTTGAACGGTTCAAAGTTGAACCAAAAGTTGTTCAAATCGAAAAATCAAATATGGGAATGAGCTGTACTCGCCTCTTTCCAACACAAAAAATTTCGTTCAAATCGGAATGTTCATTCAAAAGTTATTAGGGGAGACAGACAGACCGACCGACCGACACACAAATTCCCCATCTCAATACCTACTTTCAAAATTTTAATTTTTCGATATTTCTTTCTTTTTTTTTTTTTTGTTTCTTTTGACTTTGTTTTGGACTTGGCGATATTTTTTGGACTTGGCGATATTTTTTAGATGCATTAAGCCACTTTTAATACTTTTTTCGTCTCTTTTATTTTTAACTGGAAAGTAGGCTAAAAAGTAAAAACGGTCAAAAGGTTTTTATTTTTTAACGTAGAGAGATTGGGTTAAAGGTGAGTAAAAACAAAATTTATGAACCAAATGAGATACTAACGTGCCTTTTTAATTAACTAAACCTGGTACTGATCTCTTCTGGGTAATTCCAAAATGACGGCGGAGTTTTAAAAGTGTATGTTACTAAGAGTAAAAGTGGTACCAAAACAATCCTGCTGGTACTCGACACTACCATTAATTGCAATTTGCTGAGAGGCCGACAGTTGGTGTCAGCGATCTGAAAAAGTTTTCTTACTGTCTTACTGTCTTAGTGCCTAAGCCCTAGTGATTGTCGAATTTTTTTATACTCTGTATGTATGTTATTTAATGTATTTTAAACACAGAAGAAAAAAATACCGTACAAATTTATTTTCAAATAAATTCGGAGCATAAAACGTTAAAGCATATGTGCACTTACAAAAGCAATAACAGCAGTGATTTAATTTTTTAGTTACTGAAGATAAGCAATTAAGGCGAGAACATACATTGTATTTTTTTCAGTCCTTATAGAAAAAAGGAAAAAAATCACATGGTCTAGTGACCTCAGGGGCCAATCATAAAACAGCGCAACATCTCCCTTGATGGCCAATAACAAGTGAGAAACATACATCACACACAGACATCTAGGGATAGCGATCTGAAGATTTGCAACTCGCTCATACATTCTAGCTTCTCTACAGAGCCATAATTCCAATATTAACAATTCGGCAATGTTCTGATTCCCATCATTTATTTTAAACCATCCAAACTATCTCTTTAATCTATTGCACATTTTAGATAAATAAATTTCACTGGTAGAGGCTTTTTTAACATGACTCCTGATTCACAAGATTTCCAATGCTTCTCTGTGTATTCAAACTGTGAAAAGTGTGATTTTACCTCATACTCTGATTTATTCATTTTTATATTTGAAAATTTAGAAGTGTCTACACATTTTTTTAAAATCCCTTACAACAACTTCTTCAAATATGCACTCGTGAAAACTCTTCATCGTAGTATACTTTATTCTTAATTCATGTCATACCTATGTGTTTTCGTAAAATGCTGTGTTATTCTCATTTTATCTCGCAATCAAAATTTTAAAAGTTGTGCTGAATTATATAACATATGTAGTTCTCTTGTCATCCTTTCTTTTTCTTAAACGGAAACACGAAGTTAAGTTCAGATTTTCTATTCATGAAGTTAATAAAAGTTTTACTAGACCGTTAGTTAAACATTACTAAAAACAAAATGAGTTACACAATATAAAATTTTGTCAGATATTAACCATATTTTAGGATTTTTTCTGGTACTATATGTAATTGAAAGTAATTGCTACGTAGCAAGTTATAAAACTAAAATAAGCTTATCAAAAGAGGGGAGGAGGGGAGATTCACCAACATTGCATATAGTTCTCCCCCCCCTCGAAAGAAAGGAATAAAAGATATATATATGAATTAAATTCTAAAGGCCATATGTGAGTGAAGCATCCCAAGTAACACACATTCGTTGTTTAAACGTTGTTTAAACGTTGCAAATCCGTTAGGCCATCCGTTGAAACAACGTTAGTATCAAACGTGTTTTCAACGCTAATAGGTCTCGTTGATTATGCTGTTTTTCAACCAAATGTTTCAACCTTAAAATAACGCAACACTTTCCGTTGAAACAACGTTGGTATCAAACGTGTTTCCAACGCTACTATATCTCGTTGTTTATGCTAATTTTCAACCTTTTTTTCAAACGTTGAAAAAACGGTAACGCATACCGTTAAAATGACGTTTGTATCAAACGTGTTTTTAACGCTAATATGTCTTATTGTTTATGCTATTTTTCAACCATTTTTTCAACGTTGAAAAACCGTTAATGCCGTCCGTTGTAATTGCGTTTGTATCAATCGTGTTTTTAACGCTAATATATTTCGTGGCTTATGCTTTTTTTTCAAC